>CM039089.1:69331960-69342401 GCA_022113865.1 Chimonanthus praecox | reverse complement strand
ACAACTTGATGTCATCTAGACTTCTTTCAAGATAGTCCATTCTCATTTCAAGTGTGAAGACCCTTCTGCCCAGCCTGACATTCTCTTGATAGGGATATTGGTATTCTTCTTCTTCCTTAGTGTCTTTCCAAAATCCTCAGAACGATGACCTTCTTCCTCACTGCTGTCATCAGGGATAGTGATATGGTCTTCGTTACTAGTTCTAAGACCATACTTCTTTTCTGCATATTCTCTCCTTCCCTCACGATGTTCTTCGATGAAGATGACATCTTTGTCGATGATGGAGTTTCCTTCAACCTTTGGTTGGGTTTTCTGGTGAGCCTGAATAGATGCAGGATTTTCAGAGCTAGGGCTAAGGCAAGACCAAGAAGCTAATCTTTTGGTTCTTTTGCGCCATTGACTGGCTTCTCCTCTTTCTACAGAGGTATGAGGGTGCATCTGGGCTGCCATCTTTCTGGGCATGGTTTTCCTAGAGGAAATCCTCAAACAGTAGCTTGGAGGTGGATGAGGTGAAGACTGAACCTAACCTGATCTAGGAGAATCACAAAAACTATGATTTTCAGGCTTTTAGAGACGGGAGGAACAAAAACCCTATAATTTTTTCCATCGAGAAATCACTCCGAGAGGTCCTATAGATTGGTCTAGGTCACGGGAGCCAAAAGAGAAATCGATAGGGTTTTCGCGAGAGGGAGAACTACGAATTCGAATGAATTGTCGCTTTCGCAAGAGTCCCTTTTAATTTAAACATTATTTCTTACCGACATGTTGTTTCCATCGACAAGTCGGACCTTTCAACAATTTTTCGTCCTTTTTAACAGTGCTCGATTTAGCACAATACCGACATGCCTGTCACACCAACCAGTCTATTCATCGACATGTCGACTATACCGAGAGGTTTTAGATAGCAGAGCTATCACCCCTGATTTGTACAACTTGATGAAATCCTATTCTAAGCATGGCATACATAGATCTATTCCAATACGATCAAACACAGATATGCCAAAAATAATTCATTAAATCATTAACACATGCACAAGATCAAAATTCACATTCCAAAACACACAAAGTTCAAAATATTTGAATGGAATGCATGGATTTCCAAGTAGAATATGTACTATAGCCAAGAAGAGTACATTCTAGACTTGTAGTTACCCAATTTTTCTCTCCTCGTGTTATAACACTTTTCTGCTATGTGAACTCACATGGTCTCTTGTGAGTTCATTTGTAGTGATCTAAGATATGGAAGTGAATCTTAAATCAAAACAAAACATGAATGGTGGTCTATCTCCTCGGTACAAAGATTATGGCATTTGGTGTTGCATACACACCCCTATGATCGTACCTTTGATGACCAAACTTAGGATCCATCAACTCTTTTAAGACATGATTCATCTGTCTCAACAAAGAGTCTTGCCTTGTGTCCACCTTCCTTGGTTTCTTTTAAGATTAGGTGTTGGTGGATGTCTTTTAGGCATAGGCTTTACTGGATTGTGCTTTTTAGCTTGTGCTTGCTTTTCCAAGTGTCTTTTCCAAAGGTAGCAGTTTCTTTTGAAATACTCAACCTTATGACAGAAATAACACTTTCCCGTTGAAGGGTTAGAGATACTTCTTCTTTCAAACACCTCATTGTTCATAGGTTCTTTGGTGGATGAGGCACCAAGACCAGACCTATCACCATATTGTTTACCTGAACCTAAGAGTCTTTTAAGTCTTTCATCTCCTTGGGTAAACTTATCTTAGAATTTTTCTTTATGAATTCTCAGTTCTTTTAATTCCAAAGACAATTTTATGACATTGTTAGTGCCTTGGCTTGGCCAAGACCCTATGTTTGTCAATTTCGTGACTCGGAAAGAAGCACTTGCCGGAAGCATGAAGACCCAAGATGATCAAGAGTAAAGATCATGCTCCACCGGATTAAAAGCTCATCATTATGGTAATCACAAAACATGTATGTTGGCCATAGATGACCTTAGGTGGTATCCACACCTTAAAGAGGACTATCCCTAGGCTTAGAAAAACCAATGATTAAATCGTAAAATTTTTAGTGAGAAAGCTTGACAGTGAAATGGAATCAAACATGGAAATATAAATTATATTCACTGTCAGCTCGACTAGTCTTATCTCACCGACCCGTCGGTAAAGCAGGATCGACCCATCGTGGTGAAAGACTGGTCAGCCCGAATGACATAGGCTGTCGAACGTTGAACTGTCATTCTGGGTATGCCTTTGATCGAGAATCTCGTATGCACAGACCGCTTGGGAAAAGGCTAAAATGACCCCTCGTGGTCTACGACTCCTCGATCAAGATTCATGAATTCTGGACTTAGAACTCAGGTGGGCTCTCGAGAAAACAGACATATCGGTAGTTCAAGACCGATCGAGAGTAGCCAGGACCGACCCCTCGTGTAATAGCCCAACCCAAATTAGGAGTTAATTTTCGTTAATTAGGATTAATTAAATAATTTTTAGTTGTGGATTGTGAATTTTGTTCCTCCAATCGTGAAAATTACAGAATGAGGTTTCCAATGGAACCAAGTTTGATCGGATCCGAGTCCGATAGCTCTTTTAATTAAGTTTTAAAGGTATGAGAGTAATTTACGAATATAATAATATTATTTTAGGCTTAAAACTTAGCTGCTCTGGAAACTTAGTCATTTGACCTAGTTTCAACTCCAAATTTAAGATTATGCATTATTTTTAAATTTCAGACTTAATGGAATGCCAATCTCAACATAATTTTACGTATTTTTACTACCTATATTTTCTTAGGTGGCAAATCCCCAATTTTATAGGGAACACAAAGTCCTAAAAATATACGGAGAGAATCATTACTCGATCTGTATCATAACAAACCTTCTTCTACTCTTATATTTCCAAAAATATCAAGTTTTGACATTTAATTTACAATGAGAAATCTGGATCATCATTTTAACTAAAAATCTTCTTGATCTTGGAAAGGGTACTTTTTGACCTTAAAACGCTTTGAACTTTTAGAATATTTTTATCAGATTAATTTACTCTACCTAACTATAAAGTTGGATAATTTCAAAGAGATTCTTTAAAATTATGAAATTTTGGCAAAACAATGATTTTTGGCTAAAATACTGAGTTTTGGACATCGATTTCTCACCAAATTTTAATACCATATCCAATTTTTAATACCCAACCCAGTGGACTGATTAGATCAGTCTAAAGGGTCCCTGAAATGCTTAGAATTAATGAAGGATATAAGAGGAATTATAAAAAGGAAAATTAATAAATTTAATAATAAAAAATAAATAAATAAAAAAAAAAAAAAATGTAAGATAAGTTTTAAAGCTACGGTTGTAGCTTGTAGGTGTGCTGGACGGTTACAACACCATCAAATGCCTATGGCAGTGTTGTGATGGGAAGAAAATAATTGTAATAATAATAATTATAATATATATAATAATAAATGCATGGTTATTTAAATCCTATGAATCTAATGAATAGCCTAGGTAACGTGTATGGTTAAAAAACCATACGGTTGCATATAAATGGGAGAGGAAGTAGGAAGGTCGAAAAAAAAAAAAAGGACTCAAAGTCTTCCTGCCGTTTTCTTTTTTTCTTATTCTGTTTCTTTCCCTTCTTCTTTTCATTGTCTTCGTTCAAAAACAGCATTAGAGAACGATTGTGAGAGAAAGAAAAAAAAAAGTTTTGGCTCTCACTCTCTTAGTTGTTTCCTTCTCTTCTTTTTTCTTTGCTGCTTCTTTTTTCCTTTCCTCTTTTTTCGTCCGACCAGTAGCAGAGACATCGGGTTTTCTCGCGTATCCCTTCGGGTTTTCAAACTAAGTCTCTTCTTAGGAAAATTTTGCACCTAAGGTATTGAAACGATCATTTTCTCATTTATATTAATTATAGAGCAAGTTAGGAGTAGAAAGGAGTAGCTATGGGCTTTAATATTGAGTTTTTCAAAATAGAGGAAAAAAAATAGACTTCCTCTTAAATTTTAAATTATATCCTTTAAAATCAGTTTTATTTTACATTTAAAGTTCAGTTTTCGATCTTAAGTAAAATCAGGAAAAAGATTAACCCTAACTGACTATTGTGTGTTTATTTTCCCGCATTGTGTGTTTAAATTTCAGTACTATAACCTCTGGGCCACACTATCATCCGTAGTGGAACTAGTCGCTCGATGATATTCATTTGAGGTGGCGCTTAGTCACCCGGTGGATCATCATAAGTGGCACTTAGTCGCTCGATGATACCATCTGAGGAGGCGCTTAGTCACCCGATAGTCTTGAAGTGGGGCACTGAGTACTTTATTTACATTTCTCGCACTGTACCCTCTGGGCCGAAATCCCCCATCAGTAGCACAATGGAAATGCCGCTCGATGGTAAAAGAGGTTGGGCGCTGAGTATTTTATTTACTTTACTATCTCTGTACCTTCTGGGCATCGTCTCAATACGTCTCCTTAACTGGAAAACAATACGAGATGGGGCACTGAGTACTTTACATTTTTATTTTATTGTAGTGTTTTGGATGGCTGACAGCTAACTCTCTGACATAATTTAAAGAAGTAGAAAGAGTTAGGTGACTCATTACACTTATCACGTTTTATTGGAAAATGCATGGGATTGGGTAGATAATCCGTGAATGTTCTAAAATTTATAATATTATTTTAGTCTTACAGATTTCTATGATGATCATTGCGGGTAAAGCTGAGGAGACTCGAACTGAATTGGTATTGTATTGTACGGTATTTAAACCCACTAACACCAGACTGAAATGGGACCCATGGTCACTTAAAGATGGAAATGGCTATATAGGTCTAGAATGCGAGACCTGACACCGCCTACATGTAAGGGACACAAATGTTCTAACTGTGTAGAACGTAGGCGTAATATGGTGTCAGGAAGCTGAGGACTTGTAGCCTCTAACGCAGTATGGACCCATGGAGTGTCTGGGAATTGTCGAGTAAAAACTGGGTGAAGGCATTCGTGTTATTAAATCCAGTTTATATGTTTGTGTGAATATTGTTTCTTTATTGATCATTGTATATTGGTGTTGGGTGCACCAAATGATAAGGCTGAAATATGGTGGTTCTCTTAGAATAAGTCCCTGTGTAAGGAGGGCACTATAAATCATGCATTATCATACATTTGACATTTGCATGTGAAAATTATGATTATAAGTTAAATCTTTGAAAGATAATAACTTTGTAAAATCTGATATTGGCCGTTAGACTATAATTGTTGAGATTAGCCAAACACCGTTTGCGAACCGTTGGGTTGGAAGTGTTAGTAGGCTGTGGTCGACCACCGTCAACCGTTGGTGTTTAATGGGATAATAGACCGGGTCGTGGAGACCTTGTGATGTTAGGTCGAATGCCATTTGCGAACCGTTGGGTTGGACGTGTTAGTAGGCTGTGGTCGACCGCCATCAACCGTTGGTGTTGGATGGGCTAGTAGACCAGGTCGTGGAGACCTTATGCTATTGCAAGTTGCTGTATTATTTCCAGTGGTGGATTTAATACTACCGAAGCTTAGTGGTGATCTTTGGTGAGGTTCAGCTTAGGACCTCAATACGTGGTATATAGCTTGGTGGGAGATCCCCGTATGAACAATGAGATGTATCTTAGTGATTTCTCATTAGTTACTGGGATATGACTGGGTGAATGATTACCTCAGTGGATAAATGGGATATGACTAGGTGAATGATTATCCTAGTGGAAAAATGGGATATGACTAGGTGAATGATTATCCTACTAAAAAAAAAAATGGGATTTGACTTAGTGAATGATTATCCCAGTGGAAAATGGGATTTGACTTAGCCAATGATTATCCCAGTGAAAAAAGAGGGATTTGACTTAGTGAATGATTATCCAAATGGAAAATGGGATTTGACTTAGTGAATGATTTTCCCAGTGAGAAAATGGGATTTGACTTCGTGAATGATTATCCCTAGTTGATTAGCAAAGTATGACTTGGTGAATAATTCCTTTAATTGTTTATAACATGATGGTTGATGCATGCATGGCATAATGAGAAAGGACTTGGTGGTAAATATTGATATAGGAACATAAGGGTAAACAGAGTCCTATAAGAATGATCCTAAGGTAAAAATAGAATGATCCTAAGGTAAAAATGGATCATATGTTGGTAAGTTACATGTTCATTTGCATTGATACATGCATACCATGGTTTCTAATTTATTTGAGTTCTCTTCACTGGGTTAGTAGCTCACGTCCCTTACAATGCAGGGTATGAGCTAGAAGATGGAGTGGAGGAACCAATGGCGCCTCGTTAGGAGTTGGAACTTGGGAATTGTCGGTGGTTTCCCGCACGTGGAAACTAAGCGAACTTTTGGCTATTTTGTGTGTCTTTATTATATATATGCCTCGTGTGGCATAGAAAACTTATGTTTATAAGTTTTAATGTTGTATACATTATATTGGTGTGTTGGTATACGTAATATATAGTTTTTACGTATTTTGAGAATTAAGGGATAATGATGGTTGTTGAAAAAAAAATTAGTCGCATTCCGGGCCCACCTTCGGGTTCGGGGCGTGACACCTCGGTAATGGGCGACAAGTCATTCTTAGTAACAGGTTTCTAAGTTGAATCTACTGTCAATCGTGTTTTGCACTAGAACGAGTCTCTCGTATGGACCGACCCCTCGGTACCATAAGTGTCGACCATCGGCGACAATGATATGTCGAACGGGAAAGAATATTACCGTTGGGAGTGCACTTAACGCACAACAGTCGGAATTGTAACGGTAACACTTCTAGTCACTGACCCGTCGGTGCAATCGACCTGTCGACACATTACCGCTGCCATTGGTTGCCTTCGCTATATAAACCAACCTTTATGCAACCAGCTGGTATCCTTCAGACGGATCAGTTGGACCCTCATCTCTACCACCAGTGAGCTTAAACAAGTGCCAACAGAAGGATCACTCTCTCTCTCGCTCTTATATTAGGGGAATCAAATACAACCAATCAAATGGATTGAGTTGTGAGAGAGAGAGGAAGGATGATGAAAAAACTCATAAACAACTAATCTGGGGGTTGAGTTTGAAAGTGAGATTTAGAGAACCATAAATTAGGAAACCTTTGGTAGAGCTAGTTTCCTTGTCACCTTGGACTATGATTGTTAAACGATGGCTAAGGGCGGAGCGTCGGCAAGTGCTTCTTGGTTTTAATTTTTTTTTAAAACCTTTGTTCCGAAGTGGATTAAGGAAAGGTACCCCGGAACCACTATAAAATGGATGATGGATGATTAAATGGATGATGGATATCAATGCATGATTAATAGATGTATGATTAAATGGATGATGGATATCAATGCATGATAAAATGGATGACTAAAATGAATTCTAAATGAGATAGGTTGGGGTATATCGTCATTGGATTAGGGTTTTGGATAGTGGAATTCGGCCATGGGTAATTGGGTTGAGGTATATGGACATTGGGTTATGGATTATGGGCTTTGCAAAATTCGAATATGAACATGGAGCATTGGATCTTGAATTGGGCTTGGACTTGGACTGGAGTATGTGGACTTGAGCTTGTTGGATTTGAACTCACTTAGGCCTGGCTCACATTGGAGAATTCGCAATGAGTGCTTGGCCTAACCTAATATCTGACATTTGGAGCAAAGCTTGGCCCATTTGTGGTGGATCTCTGGCCCATGGATCTTGATTTCAAACTCTTGGACTCTTTAATTATAGAAATCTCTTGCATTGGAATTAAATAATTAATTAACCATTAAAATCTAGATTATTAACTTACTCCAGACTCACATAAACGGATCTAGATTAATCAATTTACATTTGAAACCCTAAAAGTGGCCTGAATTAATTATAAAATTTCAAATCTTCCATTTTAAGCTCTTTTTTGGCAATTATCCACTGTTTTGTGATGATTTCCTGTATTTCCCTGAATTTTTCTACAAAACTAAAATAAACCATTAAATACATCTTATACACATAAAACCAAAGCTAACTGACCCAAATATCAGGGGTAAAAATGTAAATTTTTTTAAGTGCTCAACACTAAGACTCACATCTGGATAATCATAAGAAGCTTAGTGAGTGTTTGACAAACCAATAGAACGAATTGCAACCCAACTTGAAAATATAAACACACTGTCAAGGACGACACATAGTGTCGGTGATCTTTCACCAATGACAGCAGACGACTAATCGTGATCTTACGACCAATCGTCTGTTATACAAAGGGTTCTGGAAGGAATTAACTGTCAAACAAGTCTGATCTCAGGACGATGCATTCGTGATAGAAATGCATTGCTGGGACAGGCTGATCCAATCGTGTATACGATCAATCGCCCTGGGCTTTGACAAATCTGGACTTTCATTCACATTCATGCCTCGGACATCCGATTGTGCAGACGATCCTTCGTATGGGAATTGTGGCGACCAATCGCCCACACGATCAATCGCCTAGAGCCTAGGTTAGATACCCACTGAAAAATACAGTCAGGCTCAGGACGAGCCTTTCGTCTGGCGGTAACCCTTCGTGTGGTACAGCACGACTACTCGGTTGCACGAACTATTGCCAGGACAGGACAGAAACATATCAGGCACACGACCCATCGCCCTGGGTTTAGTTAGGTCTGTTTGACAACATTGTCAAACATGATAGTCTTAGATCGACTGGATCGCCACCCTAGGATCAATCGCCTACGGACTCGCACGACCAATCTTGTAGGACAATCAATCGTTCGTGTCCAAGATGTTACCGTTAGAGCCCAACGGTCATATTACAACTGCTATATTTGACGCATGACCGATCGCCACTTCACGACCGATCGTCCGTTTAATGTAAGGATTTTCTTGTTTGCCTATTTAAACACCAAACCTTATTGTGTTTTGGTTGGACACTCTGTGAGGAAAATCAAAGGCATTTCTAGAGACCTCCCTCCTCTCTATGCACCTTACTTAGGAAAACCATTTGAAATCCAATTATCATGATTGTGATTAGATAGAGAGAAAAAAATAGATCTAAGATGATTATTGGCAAATCTTAAATCCTAGGGACCTACCTAAGGATTGTGATTGAGCATACACAAGGCACATCTTCGACATCGTTGACATCACATTGGGAAGGACATCTTCAAAAAGCACACATATACAAGTTTGAGCTATCAAATCGCAAGTGCTTCTTAATGTTTGATTTTATTTTTAAATCATCATCTTGTGAAGTGGATTAAAGCAAAGGGCTTGAACCACTATAAAAAATAGAGGGATAGGAGTTGGGTGAAATTCTTAACCAATTGGTTAGGTGGAAGTCTTAATCTATTAGTGCAGGTGTAATTCCCCACTTAGTGAATTTGGGATAGCCGAAGGTTGTATGAGTCTAACAGTGGATGTAGGTTAGTTAACTAAACCACTATAAATTGGTCTTATAGTGTTAAAGCTTATTGTGTGATTGTTCTTTTATTGGCACACTTCTTATCACACACTTGACTAATTTAATTTGTCCGCTGCAAATCAGTTGATTAATCAAGAAAATTTTTAAAGATCATTAAAATTGGTGATTTCCCTATTCACGCCGGGGGTCTAGGGTCAATCTAGCACCGTGTTCTAGCACGTCCGGGAACTTACAAATTCCTTCAAAATTTGAAACCAAAAAGTCTCGGATCACCAACAAATTAACAAAGCAGCTTCAAAGCTCACAAAACTAATGGACCAAACATTGTCACCAAAGGCACTCCAGTCGATTTAAAAAATTTCCATTTTTTTGTGTGCTGAAGGAGTACTTGAAACTGTGGTCCTTTGAGGAGCACAGAAACTTGGGATCTTGCGGATCACCGAATGCAAAGAGTTCTGTAGGCCTCTAGGAGTACACAAAACTTAAGTCCATCGAGACTACCAGAAAGCATAGTTCTGCAGACCACCAAAACGAAAAGTATTGGAGTCCTGCGAGTCACCCGACAGTGTAGGTCTTCTAGACTACACCAAATTGTAGTCCTCAGACCACCTAATGTGAGGAGAGAGAGCCAAATATCCCAAAAGTGGTGAATTCCACCTACTCTCTTTCCAACCCCCGTTTCCAAATCCTTTTGTTTTTCTTCTTTTAGCAATGATGAGAGGATGTTGATGTCGGAACGACGATCATGGTGACAGCAAAGGCTACACCGAACGATAAAGCATTGACGACAAGTTTAATGACACATTATGTTTTTCTCGATTTTTGGGGAGTTTTACGGATCTCCATGCATTTTTAGTGTTTTGGTAGCAATGGAGAGAGTGTGGCCTCCATGGTGGGCCTTGGTTTGCCTGATTTAGAGCTCGGGAGTTCGAAAGACATTTTAGTAAATTTTCACTTACTAAGTAATTTATCATGAAAAAGGTATGAAAATCCCATATTTTGATTGTTTGAAAAAATTATTTGTTTTTCTCTTATTTTCTTCAAAAAATCTGATTTTAGAACTTCAAGTTTACCTTGGTTCA
>CM039089.1:69313236-69331460 GCA_022113865.1 Chimonanthus praecox | reverse complement strand
TCAACTTCCCCGGGGCACTTTGAGTCCCTTGGCCCATTTTATCTCATTTGTCGAGTCCCCTTCTATGACAGTGGACCTTGCCCAACAACTTTCTAGATGATCAACGCCCTCCTAATACTAAGCAATTTTGCCTCATTTGAATCCCTAATCCTCACTTCTTCCGAAAAGACCATTAACGTTTCTCCCCTACTATTCCTAAGCATTTCTCCTATTCCTGCTGGTCCTGGCTTCCCTGAGCGGCCTCATCTACATTAAATTTCATAACATCATTTGGGGGAGGAGCCCAAGTTGCCATTGTCTTCAATTTTCTAGTTGCTCCACTCATACAACCTTCCCATGACGACATGAAATCCGTAGGTTTAAGTCCCTTGAAGTGTTTCCTTGAAAGAAGCCATATACAGAGCCTCCACTTAGCCCTTTGGAATAGATCATTGACCTCATTTGACTTTCCTTCGAAAATTCTCGAATTTCTCTCTTTCCTAAAATCTAAATTCTCAAAGTTGTGACCTCCCTTAGAATCACATTTGGTGTCTCCTGGGGAGGTTCTTTAACTTCTTTGGTCTCTAAAGCATATACAACCTTGTGTTTTTTACATTCATTCTCAATTTGTTTTATGCTTCAACCTTAGAAGTTGGTCCCTTCACTTCACTCACCTTCAATTCTTTTGAAAAAGTGGGGTCTAGAGTGATCTTTTTTCATATTTTGCAATTACTTTTTTAGCAGTCCTAGAGGTGAATTAGTATTTTTTTTAAAAAAAATTGTTGAAATTGGGCTTCTAGGGTAACCAAGTTAACATTAATTGACACTATCAATTAGGTCAACCGGTTTAGACCCATGGTGGTTGTAGGGTTTTCTACGGGGTATTTGAGGTCGCTACGTGTGAGGATGCACTACACAAAGATGAATGATGAGATTAACTTGGGTAACTACAAGTAACACAACCTATGGTTTGATCGATTCGGCACTAATACCAAATGTGATGCAGGACAGTTCAAAATATTGGAAACCCTAGATCTAAATGCTAGATGGATGCCTTTATGAGAAAAGCAAAAATGTGTGGTGAATTCTAAAATGACATGCAACCTATATCTATGATTCACATAAAGCGTTAGAGAGATAAATTGATATTAAACAAAGAAAATAACAAAAAATTAGGCAAGTTCACACTAACAATTAATCAAAGAGATTAAAAAGAAGAATAACACATACACGTCAAGCCTTCATGGTTTTATCGTTGGCCTTCAATGTGAAATCCCTCAAAAGGCTAATCAAATTGTACCAAACCCTATCCTAGGTCTTTTAGATTGAAAACTCAGTCATCCAAAGGATGAAGTAGGGCTATGGGACCACCTAGCATTTGCCAAGGGACTAGGGTTGTCATTTTTATTTTATTTTTTTTGGATTTTTGGGCAAAACTAGGTCTCAAAAAACAAGTAGATCATTCTATAATTGAAGCTTAATATTTTGACTTACAAATCATTGTCATCATCATCACCATCGTCACT
This sequence comes from Chimonanthus praecox, assembly GCA_022113865.1. Classification (NCBI taxonomy): domain Eukaryota; kingdom Viridiplantae; phylum Streptophyta; class Magnoliopsida; order Laurales; family Calycanthaceae; genus Chimonanthus; species Chimonanthus praecox. Next base: position 69,329,955 of record CM039089.1, on the reverse strand, counting down.
TTTGAAATGGTAACAATTTTATAGAATTATGAAAAGGAATTGTATAACCCAGCATACATGTTGACAAAAACTAAGTCAATTCCGCTTTAGTTGGGACAACTTGTTGATATGTATGAAAGAAGAGAATGAGGAGAAATCAAGATGGATGAAAGAAATTGTATTGTATAAGTGTCATCTACAAGATATGAAACTTTACGTGGAGGAAATATACATTGTTTTTATTCTACACTCCGAACGTGGAATTTCAATTAATGCTAGTATAATGGTCCCAAGGACTATACATGTACAAGGTGAGGACTACATGAAAACATGTTCCTTTCAATACTACTGAAGCAAGAGTGTGGACGTCAATCAAACCCAAGTTGCAAATTGAACTTTGAAGGTGTGATCACAAAATTATTGTAGTTAGCATGTCTCCAAGCTGATCTTTAGACTTGAAATAGGGTGTAGTGATTTTGTTGGAAGCAACATCATCCTGTATTACATGACAATCAGTTTTGGTATGCTTCGTTCTCACCTTAAAGCAATATGAATGGTAGTTTGATTGTTGCAAAAAACGGTCATATGGCAAGAATATGAAAAATCAAGTTCTAAAAGAAGCTGCTTCAGCCATATAAGATCACATGAAGTATTCTCCATCCCTCAATACTCAACCAAAGCATTGATACAGGCAACAACTATTTGCTTTTACTAGACATGGATGTAGTCTAGAGAAATAATGAAGTACCTTGTGAAATTTATGCTAGAAAAAAATAAAGAGACTTATAGAACTTTCTTCCATGAACTCCACCTTTCTTTCCTTCTGCCCCCTCATCCCCTTTCCACCACCTCTTTTCCTCCTCCTTCTTATGTTTCTTCCCCTAAGTGGGAGAAAAAGAGAAAATCTTCTTTTGATCTCTTCATCTCCAACCTCTCTTCCCCTAAGTGGGAGAAGAGAGAATCTACCTTTTCTCTCTTCATTCCAACCTCCCAACCCCCTTCTCTAAACTAGACATCTTCACCCTTTTGGTAAATCAAGGAACAGAAAGGTGAGATGTTCATAAATTTTTCTTTGGAGATGTATTAGGGTGGGAATGCTAGTGATGTAGTTCTTAGCCTATGTAATATTTGGCCTCATTGTTGTAATTTAGGGTTAATATTGTTGTGGGACCCGATACAAGATAATTGACCCGACTAATCCTATTTTGGAAAGTCAACTGTGTGATTGTATGATTTAATGTAGATAAGGCATTCTTTATTGTATTTCCTTTTTAGCCACCTTAATTGGCTCTCTTCTTCCTATTTATTCATGTATATCCTCTAAGAGGAAAACACACATTCAATATACAGTCAGAGAAGAATTATTCTCCATTTCGTCTCTTCTCCTTATTTCCTTATTTCCATATTATTATTCTACAAATATAGCCCTCTTATGTTGTGACCCTCCCTTTTAATGATAATTCATGTTATATAAAAAAAGGAATGAATGAAGTAATGAAAGAAGCAGCATGAAGTAGGGTAAATAAGATAGGACCTTTGATCTTTCCTCAAAGCAAACCATGAGACCAAAATCTACCTAATTCAATAATATAGAGCTCCTACCATCAAAATTAAATGAGAGAGAGAGAGAGAGAGAGAGAGAGACTAGGGTCTTCCACTCCTTTTTTCCGTTTTTGTTCTCCAAATACATCTCCTTTGATAGAAGTTCCAATAATGGAACGCAAGAAATAGCAGAGCCAGGCTCCATGTGCTCATAGCCAGTCCACAGTTCAAGCATCTCTTTATGCGCATCAAAGGAAATTAGATTTCAGACATGGGAATGTATCACAATTACTTTATCCTATTAGCATGTACCATGTTGTTCTCGTTACTTTTTCAAGTTTATGTTAAAATCTCAACATAATCTAGATACCTGCAGATACAACTCCTCATAAAGATTATTCAGGGATCACATTATTCTTGAAAATGTCAGGCACTTACAACCAAACAAAAGCTAGTAGTTGGATTATGCATTGAATTGTCAGACTATAAATATATATAAAAAAAAAACAGAGAAAAATTCACTTACAGGATTGCTGCCTGTGCCGACAGGAAACCTCTCATCATCCAGAGGAGAAGGTAAATTGTGAGAGGAGCAAATTTCTGCCACACATTCTGCTGACCACTTGTCCACATTTAGTGCTAGAGAAGCTCCCTACAAAGAATAAGTGAGCATCTCAACCATGAAGACACAATATACTGGGAAATATGTGAAAGGAAACCATAGATATAGTTACAAATCCGGTAATATGATAAAAAACCATGGCAAACTCCTAACATGGCTTGTTAAAAAACTCAAAACAAACCGTGTATAGTAAAGGAAAGAGAAGAGGGCAAAGAAGAAAGAAAGGTAGCATGTACATATTTACCTTCCATATTAGCTCTCTCATCTGTGGTTTCGCCATCCACAGTTTGTACAACCATTCTCTCATTTCTCTTTGCCCTATGCAATTGCTCGCACTCCAAACAGAGTTATAGTGGTCTCTATCTTGGTCCAGAAACAAGGATAAGAAATTTATATCATAAGAAAAATCTTGCTTCTTCAAGTTATTGTCACTTCTTAAGACATCCCTGGTACCATTTCCATCCTGGTCACTATAGCATTTGTCTTCCTCAAGTCGCTTAGAAAATCGGAACCTCTTTTCCTTCCGAGTCATGTCCGGAGAACTGAAGTCATCCGTATCACAGAGCAAGTCCTTTCTAACATTGGCAGAACTGTAATCATCAATAGCAAGCAATCCAGCACGACATACTCCTTTGTGTCGATGGCCCGGAGCCATATCCAAACATACAAATTCAAAATTTGATGCATTTACAAAGTTTTGAGTAACTGCAATAGTAGTTTCAAGATTTAGAACACAATGCCACCACCCACTAGGGACATATATTGTCTCTCCAGGCATCTGGATACATTCCAATGGCATGTCATGGTCTGCAAGGTGTGGATAAAAATCTAGCCACCACTATCAACAAGAAGAAGATGAAAAGAAAAGAGGTCATTAATAGGTCGTATCTCAGCGTACTATGAAAAAGAAGTCTGCTGTCATAGGCAAGGGACAGAACATAGAACCAGGAATTTCTCTCCTGGGAATGAACATATAATATCGGCATTTTAAGAGAGGCTGATGTAAAACCTTGAATATTTTTGGGTGGCTAAAGTGCAAATATCAGCTATGAAAGGTGGACCTTATGAAAACATTTTCTCCTGATAAAGGGGTTTTCAAAATTTTGGGGTCCATGAACCAACCCCACCCGGAACCAAAACAGAAAAACCTAGGTTTGCCCCTGGCCATGGGTAAACATCTGATAAGGCATGAATAGATTGGTGTAGTTACCTGCAATGAGGATGGAGTCTCAATATTGACATCACCATCTTCTTCATTGACATGTACTGTAACACCAACAGGTACCCTACCTGGAGGATACAATGCCCACCTACAAAATAAATAAAAAACAATTAGCACATTATCTTTTGGACATCAATCATTTCCAACTGAAGAAATATTACCATGAGAAGACAACAGTTTGCTGAAATAAGCATGAGTATATCAGATTGAGCAGAAGCATACAAGTAAAGCTATGCCAATTCTGAAATTATTGTATTTGGGACCTGCATGCCCTATGTTCTAATGCTTGTTGTTCTGTATTCTCTGACAATATCTTTTACCTTAATGCTAAAGGTAAAAGAGAATGTGTAGGAACCAAGTTGTTCGTCTTTATCATTGGATTTCAATATTTTGTGGGTATCCTTTATAATTTCATTTATGTTATTAATCATTTAGATATATTTTTGAATAATAACAAATGACAATCCAATAAAAAACCAATTGAGACACTGCACTTTTTATTTAAAAAAAAAAACCCTCCGATGAGTGCCCCAATTCTTTTAATACTAGGCCACACCTATAACCTATCCAAGCTCTTTAGACACAAAACACCTATGCAATGTCCTATGCTTGGATTAACATGAGGTTTGGCCCATCAAAGTCATCCGACAATTCTCTGTAAGCTGTACCCAAATCATTATTTAAGACCATGAAAAAGCGATTCCCATTTGATAAATGGGAGACTTGGTTACAAACTGACATCTAATAAGTTTGTATCCCTAGTTGAGGTTTTTAATGATTGTTAGACGCGAGTCAACATATTTGATAGATGCCCAATGAAGGGTATAGTTAGCCAATTAAAAGGTATAGACTGGGTATCTCAAGTTTGGTCAACTACAGTCAACTATTAACTATGATTACTAGTGGCCAAGTATAAGTTAGATCACCCATTTAAACTCTCTCTCTCTCTCTAGTAGATCAATGATTAACTACATCAACTAGTGGCCAAGTCAAGTATAGGTTAGATCACCCATTAAAGATCTGATGCAGCCATCCGAAGCCGAATCAAATCGGGTGAAATCAGGGAAAGCCCATTAGATGAAAATGCGGCCCATAAGAATTTATTTTCGACCCGAATCGAACTTAGAACTGATGGAGGGAAGAGGGAGCCTCAAATGCAACCCAGTGAACCCACTTGTACACGAGTTGAGTCCCATTTAATTCAGTTTTGGGCTTGAGCCCATTTGGAGATGCATTGAGCCTCCAAAGCCCATGAATCCAAGCTCAATTGCCATCAACAAAGAGAGCCCATGAAACACATGTCAGCTGCTGAGTCACCACAGAGGTGGACCCCACTGGATGACACAAAAAAAAAAAGAACCAAAAACCCCACCCAAATCAACGTGGTTGCGCTCGGGCCCAAAGTGGAAGATTTCCTTCCACGTGCATTGAGATGGAAGTTTCCTCTAGACGTGATTCCCAATCCAAATGCAGTGTTTAAAAACAACACTGAGCTGGATTTTAGGACCAACATCCACTGCAATCAACGTGCAGAACGAGAAAAAGGAGAAAGGATGAAAAACTAGAATCAAGTGTAGCAAGCCGATCGAGTTTGGGAAGGCACTGGTGCAGCAAGCAATATAAGTTGGATCCTTGACAAGTTGTTAGGGATGCCATAGATCTGGCCGAATCTTGGCCTAACCTTTAGAAGGAAGAAAGCCCAAAGGAGGAAGGAACCCAAAGCAGAGAGAGATGCTTGAGAGAAAGAAGATGGTACGGCTTTACTGTCCCTCCTGATTTTATTTCCTTTCTTCTTTTAATTTTCTTTTTTTAGTGGAAATAAGGCCTATAAATTGATGTCTTGGCCAGTGATTTGAACACATCAGAAGTTGAATTAAGTCATTTGAAGCTTCAAACTTTGTTTAGAGTCTCCGTTAGAGAGATGAGTTCTAATTTGGTTCTTTGAATTTAATTTGTGTTTGTGTTTTGAATTTAATTAATTTAATTTTGCATGGTGAATTTAAATTTCATGTCTTGAATTCCATCCATTCACTTAACTAAGTTCTAATTCCACAATCGAATTAGATCTACGAAGGTTCAATGAATGCTAAATCAAATTAATGTCGGATTTAATTTCCATTCATGCATATGATTTGTTAAATTGCATTTAATGGTAGATCTCAATTAATTGCCTGAGTCATTGTATTTGGAATAACAACAGATTCATTTTACTTCGTTTGAGCACCTAATTTCATTGATGAATTTTGATTCCGTGAAAATTATCCTAATAAACTTAGTGTCTCCTTTCATATTCTTGAGAGTGATTTGAGAGAATTTGAGACAGCGTTTCTATTATCAAAATCCTTGGTTCGGATTGAAGAATTTGGATCTAAATTCTTTCATAAGTTGCGAGGTTTAAGGAAGTGTGTGAGATTTCAACGATCGTCAGTCGGTGATCAAGATATCTTGCAGTTACAACCTTTTTCCTCCATCAAGATCATAGATATGGGTTGAATGATTTGCATATGCTTCCATATAACTTTCATATGTTACGAAATACTAAATGGCTGGTTAGGGCTTTCAGCATTATCAACATCAATAAACAATTCCCATGTATCTAGAGTCCACCTTTGTGGTGTTCATTTCCATCTACCTTATCAAAGACCATGTCCTTTATAACCCAACATTTTATCATGTCCTTTACCCACTTGATCCAAGTATTTAGAGGTTTGCCCTTTCTCCTAATCTCTACCACCTGTAGTTTCTAGATTCTTTGTATAGGGTTGTCTCTGGCATAGTTCACAAAGCAGGCAAATCAACCAATGACTCATTTTAGTTGGCTTGACCCAACCATTTAGTGGTCGAGTGGGTGGTGTATAAACAGGTCCCTACCACCATAGCATACATCTTCCCCAAGTTGTTTTTACAAGGCATGGCTTTATCTTCCTTATCCATTCCCATTAAATGATTGACAAACTCAGTCCACATGATCATAAGCCTTTCCATATCAATGCCTCCCTCCCCTGACTTTTTCCTAGAATGAATTCTCTCACTCAAAATGAGGATCCCATCCAATATTTCTCCATCTTCCATTTCTTAAGTTTCTCCAATAATATCAGAAAATTCTTTCATTGGTGTGTTTTTTAAAAGACATTTCTTTCAGTTTATTAGCCAACACCTTAGCAATTGCTTTGTAAATGCAATTCACCAAATTGATGGGTCCAAAGCATGTCAACCCACTTAGTCCTTTCTTTGGGATCAATGTGTAATGAAGTTAATTTTCAATTCCTTACTATGTAATCTTTCATGAAATTCATCAACCACCTTCATGAAGTTGTCTTTCATAAATGTCTGAACACTGCCTAACCAATTTGAAATTGAACGTAGAGTTCATGCTATCCATCACCTATTGTATTCCCTCTTCAAACCTCCTTGCCATCCACGCTCTTGCTCCATGTTGATGGCATCAAGTCCTCAACTGTCAATCTATTTCTCTCTTCAAAGTGAAATAATGGAGGGAAAAAAAGCCTTGACCTCTCTTTTAAACTCATGTATTATGTAACTACCCTCCCATTCCTTTCTGATACCCAAATCAACCTCCTCTCAACATACGGCACAAATATTCTGCTCAAAGGAATTTGATTCCAACTCACCCCAACCTACATCAAACAAAACATTGTTTTGGAAGAGAGAAACCAATAAAACCTAGAAAGCAAAGATGTTAAAGAGACATCACCCACTTCTTCCCTCAACAATCTTTAATTTATCACCTTTTTATACCTTAAGTTAATAAACATTCCTCTTAATAGTCAACATGTAAAACCTAGAAAGATGGATATTAAAAAGATATCGCCAACTAAACACCTAAGAAGTTTGAGTTACCACCCTTTTAGACCTTAACTTTAAACTGAAACACCCACCTAAATCTACCAAATTATTTATAGACAACCCTAAACCATGAAAATTACCTCTCAAACATCTACTTGATTTTAACTCACAAATACATGCCACGTTCACTATATCATAATCAAAGAAATGATGTTCAGCAGTTAATAAACAAGTAGAAGATGAAATACGCATGACAAAGTTGCAAATGTTGAGATGGGCATGTGGAGTAATCAGAAAATACAGGATCAATAATGAGTGTAAAAGAGGGCACACAAACGTAAGGTTTCTCTGATGAAGGAGAATACCAATGAACAAAACTTAAGATGGTCTGGGCACGATACCTCTCAAAAAAAAAAAAAAAGATGGTCTGGCGACAAAAACAAAAGACTGAAAAAATACCAAAGAATTGAAAGGTTACTAGTTGAAGAAGCTAAGAGAAAGGGGATACCAATAAAGACATAAAATGAGGTGGTAAAAAATAACATGCAAGATTGTGAAGCGACAAATAACATGGCTTTTGATGGACATAGTCAAAAAGTGGGACCTCACAAACACACCCTCAATGGATGGCTAAGGGTTTGACAATGACAACAATGGTGTTAGTGAGCAGTGATTCCTCGAAAGAGACCATTCTATACAAAACACCAACACACGGTTGATAGGTGCTCATTATTGCAAGCATGGTGTTGCAAGTTGACATCAGCCCAACACTACAACCAAATAAAAACATGAAGTTTTTTTTTGAAAGTTAAATAAAAACATGAAGTTGAGATAACAGAGAATAGCAGTGGACTTTTTACAATCCTCTCAATCACCAAGCTCCTTCACTCTTGCCTAAGATGCCAAACACTTGTACGTACTCAATGTGTTAGAACCCAAACTTCTGTTGATCCTAATACTTTGTAAAATATTCTTTAATAATTTTATGATACTTTTTTTTTGAAGACCAAGGTGTCCAGGCCTCTTAAAGCACATGACTAATCCTTGGGACATGTGCAAGCCTCCCTATCCACACACACACCGATTAACACTATGGGGAGTGGCCCTTTTGTGTTGAGAGTGACTCGATTATAAGGCATACAAAAGAAAGGCCATAAAATATCATATTATAAAAAGCATTACAACTAAGACACGTGATGATGCAGCGCATCCCCTTTCCTTTTTTGTTTCCGTGTGTTTTATTTTAGTAAGGATAGTCTAGGTATTTTGTTGTTTATTTTTTTTCAGTAAGATGAAAGTTTATTTAAAGCCTTGTAGCCTCCTTGACCCAAAATCCCTCTGCAGCCTTTGTCCTTCTTTTCCCAAGCCTATCTGTGGCTGCCATCCTTCCCCTATCTCTTCCATACTTCTGTCACCCCTTCCTTGTGACTCCTCTTCCTGCCGCAACACCTCAAGGCCTCTTTCTTGCCTTCCGTAACCCTTTATTCCAATTCCTTAGCATCGCAAGTGCCTAAGTTTGAGCTTGTGCCATTTAATACATTATATATTTTTTTTTTTGAAAGGTAACTTTATTAATAACCAAGGAAAAGAACAAGGAAAAAGAAAAAAAACCCGACAACAAGAACAAAAGCGAAAACCCCCAATTACAATGGAGGATTACACAAATCCGAATCCAATGATAACCCCTGCTTGGTTAAAACATCAGCCGCTGAGTTAGCTGATCTATGAATCCAAGCAATCTTAAAATCAAAGGAAGCAATAGAATGCCGGATCCTCTCAACTATGTCTAGATACTGCCAAGGACAAAGAGATCCCACCACCACCTTCGAATCACCTTCCACCAGACTACTTCGAACCCCTAACTTTTCGAGCTCCAAAATACCCCTCCATAAAGCAAACAATTCTGCTTCAATAACCGTCCCATTTGGAAGCGGACCAGCAAAAGAAAGCAAAATATTCCTAACTCATTGGAAATCACCCCACCATACCCAATTTAATACATTATATTTTGAGCCCATTATTTTCATTCACATTAGATTCTAAGTATTTTTCATGATTATTTGTGGTAATTTATATTAATTAATTACAGTATTAATTAAGGATTTTAATTTCAGCCCATACTAGCTTTAGAGTGCATTATTTTCATCCCTCGTAATATTTCGAAACCAAATTTAGGCATTTAGGGTCACCCTATTAGTTGTCTTGCATCAAACTGGTATCAGAGCCTAGGTTAGGAGTTTCCTAACTTTCCAGGTCTTAGGTCGCATTTAAAAAAAATAAAATTAATTAATTAATTAATTGATTATTTGATTAATTAATTAAAAAAACAAAAAAAAAAGGAAATTTTTGCATCACCTCATTTAGTTATGTCTTTCATTCATTGCATATAGACTTAGGTCATTAAATCACTGCATTCATTAGAGTTGAGTCATATCATTTAGTGTGTCTATCTGTGCATGCCCACACGTAGTGGCTGAGAGTATCAACCCAATATGGACCTCACACCGTTTACCAAAATTTTAGACGATATCAGTGCCCACTTAGTCAACATGGAAACCAAAATAGCAGAACAAGTGACCAGAACCGATAACCGCTTCGATGAACTAGAGCTTTCGCTCAATCAAAACAATGACCTGGAAGTTGGTGGTGGTAGAGATCGAGGTCGAGTTGGTGACCGAGGGCGTGGTATAGGAAGAAATGGTCCCTACAACCATTATGCTTTTCATGACCTTTCCGACCCTGAATCTGAAATAGTGAGAACTGTTAAAGTTAAGCCTCCGAGTTTTGATGGTCAACTTGACCCAAAGGCTTTTATTGACTGGTTGTTTGGTATGGAACACTACTTTGAATGGTATAACATGTCAGAAGGGCGTCGAGGTGAGATTTGCAAAAATGAAATTGTTGGGTCATGCCAAACTTTTCTGGACCAATGTAGAGCGCCAAATTGAAAGAGCCAGAGGTGAGCCTATCAACATGCTCTTGATAGCCCAATTTCCTCCACCATTGACTCACAAAACAATAAATAGGGGAAAATGTAACTCTCTCTATTTCCCAACATAAAACTGAAATTTTGTTACTTGCAGTATGCAAGACCTAGAAGGGGGTGAATAGGTCTGAGCCGATTTTATTTTCCTTCTTAAAATAAATCAATTTAACAATATGTGCAGCGGAATAAACGTATGTGTAAGTGATAAACAAATCAATCAAAACATTAAAGCAAACCACACATGTACAACGATATATAGTGGTTCGGTTCACCTGAACCTACATCCACTGTTGGACTCGCCCTCTCTAGGGCTATCCCAAATCCACTATGTATGGGAGTCACACCCAAACATTACAACCTAGTTTTGAAAGGTTTGACTGCCATGGTCTAATCCTTAACACCTATTTTTTAAAGTGGTTCAATCACACTGATCTAATCTACCATACAATGATAAACAAAGTAAACAAAGAACACTTTCCTTGGGCCTTAACAATGCTTCAAAATGTGTGTTCTTCTTGTAGATGTCTCTGCACCTTCTTCCTTTAGATCAGGTCCATCGTTGTTGAGTATTGGCACAGCGGAACATGGGTACCAGGATAGGGATATGACTGATTTTGGGTCCTAGAGAAACATCCTCATCTTCATCATTAATGAAGTATTGAATACATGATTATATCCTTGTTAAAAGATAATGAAGATGGAGTGATGAGGGACTGTAAGCTCTCTGATAGTTGTTCTGTATTTTCCAATGTTCAAGACTCTCTTTTGAAATCAGCCAGTCATGTATTTATAAGACTGTTTTGGAACAGTTAAGTCTCGAGGCCTCAAGATTTCCTTCGAGGCCTCGAGCCTGTATTTGGTAATACAGCTCAAGATTTTCCAGATTTCAAACCATGATTTTAGTGATATTTAGTCAAAGTTTAGCTCACCAAAACTCAAAAGTCAGAACATATCTTCAGATTTGTATATGATTGCAAATCACGATGTGGCTTATCTCATTTTCCATAATTTTATTCCATAAAATCAAATCATGAAGTGGCAATTAGAGTTTTCATAATCTTTTCAAATCAAGAGGAGCCTTTCCAAATATGTATGAGATTGCCACCCACGTTTTTAGATTTGTTCATGATTTATGAGATGGCAAACAAATTTTCCATAATCTAAGAAGACCTTATAGATTCTCCATATTTCCATAAGAATCCCAATCATGGTAAGACTTAGGATTATTTGAAATCAAAAGGAGCCTTTCCCTTTTCCAGATTTTTCTTACCATATCTTACGAGATTTTTGGTCAAAGGAGAGAGGGACTTGAGATTTCATGCTAAAATCTAGCTGTCATAATTTTCACTCAGATATAGACAGTCTTCGAGGCTCGACAAAATGCTTGAGGCCTCGACGCTGAGAGGCAAACAGTTTTCAGTTTTCCAATTTTATAACCATCGACTTCTAAGGTATTTTAGGCTTAACCTAAGGTTCACTTACCTTTGTGCCAATCACATGTTCAGTGTGGATTCTTCAATGCACATTAGATCTTTTGACATCTTCGCATTCTTCCAAGGCAAGGTCCAACACACACGGTCACGCTCGGTCACGGAATTGACAATACATACACTCGGTCCAACCGAGGCCCTAACAAAAACCAAGTACAAAGAAAAAACATAGTGATTTCACTTGCTTGCCTTGATTTTTTTTTTTTTTAGCGGTAACAAAGAAAGATATATTAATAGAAAAGAAAACAATTACAAAAAGAGAAAGGGCCTAACAGAATTAGACCGAAAAGAGAAAAGGAAAAGAAAAAACAACAAAGAAAACAAAAATACAAAAAAGAAGGAAGTCCTCCAAGCTCAAAGGAGGAAAACGCCAGAGAAAAGGTCGGGGAATCCAAGTTTGGCAAAGTAGTCTGCCACTCCAATCGCAGTTTGACTGATCTTGACAAAGGAAACGTCCCTCCCTAAAGCCACTTGCTTGCCTTGATGAACACAACTTTTTAAAGAAAGACAGGACAAAACTTCTGGAACTATCATTCAAAAAAAAAATTCTGGAACTTACCACACACATGAACTTGTTCTAAAAAATTCCCTTTGGCTACCACATGTGAGCACATTAAAAAAAAAGGCAACAAATAAAGACCTATTTGGCTACTCCAACCATAACTAGAATAGTGAACATACAAATCAAAGAAGGAAGAAAAATATCAATCTATCAAGGTCATGTAAATCCTTCATCAAATTTCATGACATTAATCCTTTAACACGTCCAAAGAATTATATCTATGCACATTAGCAAATCATTTACCTCTTCCTTCCAGATAGAAGAGTGTTCCATGCGCTGGTTAGTGCTGGATCCACATGCCAAGATGCACCAGACCTCTCTGGACCAATAATTATCCATCTGAAAGGTGGCCGCTTATCTCGATCCAAGATGTCAAAAAAATCTTCTTGGAATAGATGAGGGACACTGTAGTCTTCCAGCAAGCATGGTGTGACTTCCCCAAACTGCAATTATTTCAAGTTAATAATTTCAAACTAATGTAAGTAGCCAGCACTTGAGGGAAGGAAACCCCAAAAGCAGCAGTCACCTTATCATCAAAGATGTATAGAGGATCTTCATCATGCTGATATTTCATGTATGACACATAGTCCTTAAATTTCATTGTAATCTTCTTAGAACTTCTTTGAGAAATTCTAAATAGAGTGTCTCCATAATTCTGCAGTAGCTGGTCAATGGTCCAAGTATTTCGTGCTGGCCAAGCCTCCGCCAATTCAGTAAATAAAACCTGCAAAAAAAAAAAAAAAATGTGTGCATATTGCAGTTTAACATGCTTATGGACTGAACCTGTGGTCATGGTATCCATTCCAAATACATTGTAAAAAGGTTCAAATGTCCTATTCCCATTGATTCCTGACAAGAGAGTATTGCATGGTAATAACTTAAAAGAAAAAGGAATAAGATAGCCATCAAGAAAATCATGGAAAAGAAGGGGAGGGGAGGGGGGTGGTTGTGGGGCGGTGTTGTGGTGTGAAGTGAAGCAACAACAAAATCTGTTTACTGCCCAATGGTCTGGTGACTCAGAGTTGTGTACACAAGGAGGAGAATAAGAGCAATACAAAAGCGGTGCCCATTATAATTGCAGACACAAAAAGAAATTACACACTCAGAGGAGGATAAGGAAAGTAGAAAAACATCACATTTACATGGTTTCAGAAATAAAACTAGAGTTGAAAACATGATCCAAAAGAAGGAAGAAAAAATATACACTCAGATGAGGATACAAACAAAAAGAACGTCATTACAAAATGAACAGAAGTAAATGTTTAAGATTACAACTTTTAACTTGAAAAATGATATAAAAATATCACTACCTGTGTACAGTACCATGCAGGTCCACTACTAGAATCAGACATGCACAGAATATTTAATTCAGCACATCTCAAGAAATAGCAGTCATGGGCACAGCATAATACTTCAATTAATTAAAATGAATTTGAATAGAATAATATGAAAAATAACAATGAGAAAAATTGGACAAACCATTAAAAGATATAAAATCATCATCAACAAGGCCCTTATCCCATCTTTTTGAGTTGGCACTAGTAATTAGTTTTAGAAAAAAAAAAATCCATGGGCTGATTTCCTAGTTGATGTCCACAGGACTTAATTCCTATGGATGCAACAATAAGCACATACAAACCATGCCAAAGGCTCTTTTATCTAATTCATATTTCAACAGTAAAGGGGCTTCTCTCAAATAATGCAGTAGTTAAACTAGTACTAGGTCAATCCAACTACATTGTGAATAATCAGATGAGCCACAAGATTCTGTTTTGAACTTCTAGTAAATGTCAAGACTAAATACGCCACTCATTTCAAAGAAGAGATAAAAAAAATCCCCAAAGAATCGAATAGAAATAAAAACAAATATTTCAGAATATATTTGTAAAAGCATTACCGGTTTACATCCATCATACTTTTGGCGAAACTCCTCAAGGGAAGCGTCCTTCTTTCTTTCCATATCACGTTTGTCCATAATGAATGAAGTCAATGTAGTAAAACACCTGTACCATCTTCTGTATAAAAATAAAGAATGGAAGCCTGCAGAATAATGATGAAGGCCACCATGAATTGACTTGTGCTGCAACAGTGCTCCTAGAAGAAAATAGGTAAAAGGTTGCAAGATACAACGCAGATTTACCATCAAAATGCAGCTTCCTAGGAGGCTTTAAAAATTCAGTGGGCAACCTTTGTCTGCAGAAATGAACACACCCTTCAAATTACAACATTGCCAGTATAAAGGGAGGGAAATCAAAAGAATCACAAATAGCGTGATGCCAAGGTGTAGACTAGGATGCCATTATGGAACTCCCAGACGACGGAACTTGGTGTAGGGATACGTACCTGCAGAGTGCTGTCTCTTTCCAGGATCCTTTGTACTCAAGCAGATCCCCAGAATTTCCAAGACATAAATTCATCCAAAGTGGTTCTTCATTGCACAAAATATACATTACACTGTAAAATGACAAATTTTAGAAGAAGAAAAAAAAGATTTTCCTCATGGGTAGATCATTACAAACTTCCTAAAGGAGCAATTCAGCTTAGAGCAGGCTAGTCTAAACGTGTATTCTGTGTGAGCTGTGATGGAAACTTTGATTGCAGTAAAATAAAACCCAGAATGACTAAGAAAACCTTCGTAAGACCTTCTACCTAAAAAGCAATCTAAATCTCCCTTCAAATAATAACAACAACAAGGCCAATAACAAACACTAGATTGGAAATGAAGGAATTCAACAAACCATTAGTATATACTATCAATCTATGAAAGCGATATAAAGCATCCGGTTCATTTAAAACATGCAAAAAAGGCATTGTCATTGGCTAGGTAATTCAGACAATAACTCTTAGAAAGGGAACGAAGAAACCGTCAGATTAGAATAGAATCAACCCGAGTTTGATATTTAGTCACAAAAAAATAGAAAGAGAGAGAGAGAGAGAGAGAGAGAGAGAGAGAGAGAGAGAGAGAGAGAGAGCACAAATACCCAATCCAATTGGAATTGGGTAAAGGCGTGTGTGGGTATACGATTATGCGACCTGCTAACACAAGAAAGGCGGGCGACGTCGCGGGGGATCAGATATTCCAAGATGGCAGAGAGGAGTTCGTCTGGAAGTACTCGCAAGTCTCCCAGGGCATCGGGCCTGCGATCTTTATGCAGCAATTGGAATTCAGAGGTCTCCATGACGGATGGAGAAATGAGTGAATGAAACGAGGCTGTCTTGAGTTGGGTGCCGGGAGTGTCGAATGGAAGAATAAGACTGGAATTATATGATCCAGTATAGAACGCGGAATAGCAGAGGATCGGACTTTAGATGAACGCAGGAAGAAGCGGTCAGCCGTCAGCGTGAAGCCTACGGCAGATTCGGTGCTTATCATTTATCACTTCGCCCTTCCCTGGCTTCGGCTTCCGGCGCGGCTTAAAAATTTTATATTATTCTTTTTGAAATGGTTCATATAGTAATATAATAAGGCTTAATTCGGCTTAAAAAAATTATATTATGAAATTCAATCTCCTGTCACTTATAAGTTATAACTAAAATTAGCTACAAGCCCGTGCTTAAAATACGAGTGCGTCAATGAATTACATAAGATGAATTTTAAATACAACAATAATATTAGATAGTGATACCCTTTAAATTGAATAAAAATTATTTAATTGAATTAAAAGTAAAATTCATTATTAAATAAAATAATATTTAGTCTCAAACAATAAATTAAAATTTTAAAGTAGATGGATCATTAAAAACATTGCTTAAATAATGAAAACATTATAAAATTAGCTTGACCCGAATTTTAATTGGTTTTCTTAATTATTTAAATAAAATATTAATTAAGCCATAAATAAAATTAAATTGAAATTTAAAATACGAAGTTAATTAGACTCAAAAGTTTAGGTCTTTGAATTAAATTAATTTAAATTTTTAATTAAATTCATTGGTTGAGTCTCGAGTTTCGAATCGATTCTAAGTATTTAATTTAGAGAATTGCAAGTGAATCGAACAGTGTTAATTGACATTTTAATTAACTCAAATAATGTTGACTAAGAATAAAGTGATAAAAGATAGATAAGATGAAAATAATAATAAATAAGATAATAATAACAACAGACCTAGACCCAACTTTAATTGCGACTCGAATCTCTTTCACTCGACTAGGCCTCAACTCGCTCCACTTAATCAAAACCTGAATTAACCTAGAAATGTATGGATTTAAACAATAAAAAAAAAAAACAAATTAAATTAAAAATCCAACCTGATTACTCGATTTGTGACCAAACATGTCCCACGAATCTCACTCAAAACCCAACCCAAATATCTCATCTAACTTGCCCTCGACCCATGTTTCCCACGCCCTCGAATTCTCTCATTCGGCCAAGCTATGCCAAACCATTTTTCTCTCTTTCTTTACCTCTACTCTTGTCCCCAATTTCTCTCAAATGGTTGATCCTCTCCCTCTCGCTACAAATATCCATTTTCTCATTCCTTTCCCTCTCTCGCTTGATCAATTTCTCT
>CM039089.1:69250868-69312736 GCA_022113865.1 Chimonanthus praecox | reverse complement strand
AACATCATTAATAGTCCAAGGATATCAAGTCTCATACCCCCCATTCCGATTTGAAAATCTGTAATTCATAATTCACATCAAACTTTTTGTGAGAAACCGACACGCACAATAGGCATTCCGTCAAAGTATGATCCACGTTCAAGCCGTGGGAAAGAAATATATGTGTATGATGAAGGGTAGGGTCGGGTGTAAAGCTTACCTATGCCTCCATCAAAGAATTGTGAAATTCTTCAAGACTCAGCTTGGAAATTTGATTGAATTCAAAGAGAACTCAGACTCAAAGAATTCCGATGTCTCGAAAGATCCTCGGACCAACGTCGACGAAATAAAGCCTCTTGATAGCCATTGGATCTATAACAAACAGAGCTTCAAAGAGGATGAGCCAACCTCAAATTCTCTTAACGGAATAGTGAGATAGGGCCGAAATTCATTGGGCGAAAATTGAAACCATGCAAAGATCACCAAAGAAAATATGGAATTCTAGAATTGATTCATTGAATCAACTTCCTAGAATAAATTGCAAAATTCATCCAAGGGATTTGGACAAAAATGAACTAGAAATGAAACTAGAACTTAAAAATCAAAGAAACAAGAACCAAAGAGAGGGAGGAGACTTCAATCTCAAACTCGAAATTGGATTCTATTGCTTGTGTCTTTGTAACCATGCCCAACAGCCTCTATTTATAAACAAAAACTCAAAAAATATTTACAAGAAAAACTAACGTCCATCAAACCGTCCATTCCACTCCCCACATGAGGATGAATCCTAGCCATACATCTAAGTTGTAAACCATGGCTGACTTTGGCTTGCTTGATAGATCTCCATGCCATTCACCTTCTATTTTCCCATCTTTCTTCTTTCCAACCTTCCTCCATGCATGTTGGAGAAGTTCGTGTAAAACCATAATTGTTTGGATTTGGGTTGCTAAAAGGGTCAATTGGGCTCAATTTGATGGATTCAGAGTTTTTTTTTTTTTGAACGGTTTTGATGTATTAGGAGTATTGCACCCATATGACAAACTTGGGCTGATTTTGGGTCAATTTAGGTGGCTTTTGGTGTTGGAAATGCAGTTCTTTGGCACCAATAATCTCTCATACTCAATTATGCTAATTGAGCAATTTCATGGCTTGGAGGTCATCTAATGACCAAATTTGCCATCAATTTTTATGCATGTCATGTTTGATGATATTCAATTCCTGGATCAAAGGTCTTGTATGCTAGAGGATGTAGTTTCATTTTCAATCTTCATTTGTCTTTAATTAAGCTTGTGATGCCCGTAGTTTTTCATTTTCAATCTTCATCTTGTCTTTATTAAGCTTGTGATGCCCTCATCAACGCTCTCGAGTGGGCATCCATCCAAGCAGTGTCTCTCTCTCAAGTGGTCATTCATGGTAAATTTTAATTAAATGGGTGACATGTAATAACTCAAACTCTATTCCATTGACAAATAAGTTTAAAAATTAAAAAATATAAAAAAATAAAACTTTAATAGGTTGTTTTAGTAAACAAAAATTTCATATAATAATTAAAATTTTCTTACTTTATTTAATAAAGAGACAATTTTATGTGACCGCCAAATAAATCTTGACAATTCCACTTATTAAACAGTTGTCATTTGTTCCATGTTGACAAGAAAAACAGCAAAAAAAAAATTGTCTAAATAGATAAAAAATCGAAAAATTGAATTTCATTTGTGTGTTTAAAAATATATAAAAAGAATAAAGAGGAAAGAGGATTTAAGATTGGATTTAGTAAGTCTAAGGATTTGGTCTAAGCTTATCATAGTTTGAAGGATTTGGTCTAAGTTTTTCATATTATTATCTTAAAAATTAGGAAATTCATGAAAAATGACTAAAAAAATTATGATTAAATTTGTTTGCTTAAAAGCCTGACCCACATTTTTATATGTTTGTATATAAAAATAGAAAAAATTGTGTAAGATTTTGTGAGGTTGAGAAAGAATTATCTACTATCATTTTTTTTTTATTGCTTTACCAAAAAGAAGACATGTTTGTCACTAAGTGTTGCCACACCAAACATGGAATTTTTAAGATCCAAGATATCAAATCCTTAAAATAGTATCTTGGAATTAGAAATCATGAAGATTCATGGATTTACTTTCTTGAACAACATCCCCTTAAGAAAGTTAACCTAGGTTGCATACAGTGGACCAAGGGAGTCAGCTACTATAAAGGAATGTTATGAGTTGTCTGGAGAGAAATATTGCATGGTCAATTCAGTCAAAGAGCATTGAGGCATTATGAGAATCTTCTGCAGATCTAATATGCAGTGGATATTCATGGAGAGAAGGAATAAACATATCTATGTGTGGGGACAAGTATGGTGTCTATACAGGCAAATTTTGCATTAGAAGGTAGAAGGGAGCAGTAAAATACAATTGACTTGTGTACGGGCGGAAGGTGGAGAAGGCTCCACATAAGGTGCAGGCGCTCCACATGAGGTGCAGGTGTTTAGTCGGTGTGATCAGGAAAAGATACATAAAGTGAAATTTTAGGAGTAGGAAAATCATTCCAGAGGGGGCAAATCTATCTTCTGTGCTATGCAGGTGGATCACCCCTTTCGCAAGTGTGCATTTGCCAAAAGAAGTCATGGATAGAATTGTATCGTTAATGGGGTGCTCCTACGTGAGTTAGGACACACTAGAGAGAGTGACAAATAGTTAAGAAGGTGACCCTTTTAAGGGTAGGGATGGTGGAGTTGAGGTTTATTTCAAGAGCATTTTTTTGGTTTCTATACAAGGAGAGAAATGCAAGAATTTCTTAGGGAAAATAGTATTCAGTGGAGGAGGTGCTTGAGTCAACGAGATTGAGAATCATTGGAGGTTGATAGTATATAAAGAGCTTGAGGGATACTTGATGTAAGACTTTATGAGAGTGTATAGAATGCATCTCAAGGAGAGCACAGAGAGTGGTTGTCAAAGAGAGGTAGGTTCCTCCTCTGTTGGGTTCATCAAAATTTAATGTGGATGGGGTGGTGAGAGGGAACCCAGGTCTAGTGAGTATTCAGGGAGTTCTGCATGATAGAAGGGAGGGGGAGCATGATTTTTATCAATGCCATTAGAATCTATGAAGTTAAATTGGGCAAAATTATTGGATATTAGAAAGAAGGAATGACTATGGAGAAGGAAAGCATATTATTGAGGGACATTCAACTAATGCAATTGCTCATGTAAGAGGTAGGAAAAAAACCCCATGGACATTGTATGGATTCTTTTGAGGGTGAATTATCTAGCTGAAGTGGGAATTGAGAGATCTAATCAATTTATTGACCCATTGTAACTATGATGTAGTTAATGTTGTTATCTGTTTAAGGGTCTTTCCTAGGATAACTCTCATGTAAATCAGTGTCCGCACCAATGTGAATTCATCAGGGCAAATAGGATGAATAGTTGAGATTGATAAAGGTGGGCCCTGAATATGGGCCCATAGACATGGGCAGGAAGTGAACTCAAGCTTTCTCTAGTTTATACATATATACACAAGTACGAATTGGAAGTACTTAAGGTTAATTCTGAGGAAGTATGTGTCTTCATGCTCATAAATTAGGTAATGATCAATGTAAAAGTGTCTCTCTGCTCATAAATTAGGTAGCAATCAATGTAAACATATAAAAACGTACACTTGCTCTGTAGTTTCCTGATGAACGAGAGGTTGATCATGGTAACCAACACCCTGAAAAAAGAATACAAACAATAGCACCATATCCAAGGCATGAATCTCGTAGCAGTAATCCTTAAAATTGGAAAAAAAAAAAAACTGGACCAGATCCATCATAGTTAAAACCTTTAAATCTTTAGCTTTCCTGTAATCCTTGTTCTTTTTCTTATCCTTTGGCTTTTCTGGTATCTGTTTAGAATGATCCACTCCTCTGTTGACATTCTTTTGGGCATCAAGTGCAAGCTCTGCTAAAAAGGCTTCTCTTGCAGCATCAGACTTCTCCATTGCATCTTTGCTCGCCAGATCCTCCAAGTTTGCCTGCCAAAGGAAGATCACCATAGAGAAAGTTTAAACTTCCAACCAAATAGCACATGCTCAAGATGAAATGCATTTTACACAAAATGGTTAGAGAATCAATCCAAACCCGCAAGAATGATTTCACAAGACAAAACAATTGCTCGGTAATCAAATGCAGACATGGGTCCAAGCTTAAGCTCCAGCTGCTGCATGCCAGTGACATTCCGCATGATCCTCGCATCAATTTTACTGAGCTGCAGAAGAATACCCTATGAGTGTTCAAGAACATAGCCCAAAAAAGGGGAAGTTCCATCTGAAGGGATTTTTCTTTCAGGGATGAAATTAGAACAGACAAACCTCCACGGATAGCTGCTCCTTTTGCTTCTGGATTGCTACTTCTATGCAAGTGTCGCTTGATGCAAGTAGTCCTGCATTTTCCAATCTTCATCATCTCCACATTCCAAGTCACATAGGCGAGAAGTGACACCAGATAAAGTTTCATCGTATCCAAATTGAGTAACATTTAAAGCTTGAGCATCTTTAAGAACATTTGATATGACATCCATCTCGAACCTGCTATTGACAAATGTGGCATCATTTTCCGTCTCAACTAGCTCTTCTTGCCGCTTCCTTAGAACAGAGTCATAACTACGAGAAACAAATTTAACTGATTGATCCTGCTTTTTAAGTTCTTCAAGACAGAGATTTTCAATAGCATGCAGTGC
Organism: Chimonanthus praecox; assembly: GCA_022113865.1. Classification (NCBI taxonomy): domain Eukaryota; kingdom Viridiplantae; phylum Streptophyta; class Magnoliopsida; order Laurales; family Calycanthaceae; genus Chimonanthus; species Chimonanthus praecox. The sequence goes on along the minus strand of CM039089.1, from coordinate 69,308,036 downwards.
CTCCTCATAACTCAGATGTTCACATTTCCTTTCACACAAGCTCTGCAAGAGATAAAACTCCTTCTCTAGCATCTGAAGAATTTCCATCCCTTGCTGCATTCTCTCTTCCCTGAGACGAGTCCATGATACCAGCTGTTCAACACTTGAAGAACCAGTAAATATCCATGACAAGAAAGCATCACTATCCAGACTGGTATCTTCACGGTCACTGAGAACAGTTGACATGCCAGCATTATCAGCTTCACTAGAAAAGATCCTGCTCCTCAACAAATGCTCATCCAAAATCAGACACGATGAATCTCCACTGAGAAATCCTCTCGAAGATCTCACTACCTGAAGCCAAACTTTGAGAATCATCTGTCGAGGGATTCTTCTCAGAATACCGGCTTAACCCACAAGAATGTGAAAGCTCCTGCAAAAACTTGAGAACCTTACGGAGCTCTGAAGTTCCCAAGACAAATGCAGACAGGTGTTTGATCTAGCCCATGATCCACTAGATGCAATCCAGAAGCAAGGCCCTGGATTTCATCCATAGCATACTGTATAACCTTGTTAAGATGACTGGCAGCCAGACATTTATGCCTTAAAAGAAACTGAAAAGTAGCATGAATTCTTTCTAGGAGTTTGGCACGCTCAGAATCATCTGACAAGGGCCATCGTGGCGAGATAGAATACATTTTTACCAACTTTTCACTGTTTCCGCTCTCAGTAGAACCACCATAGTAAGCCTCTACTGCTTTAGATTCCCCATCACCCACTACTTGAGCTTCCCATGCATCTTTCGAATAACAATCATTGGATAAAGACTCTTCATCTTCCTGCTCCAAATGGCCCCCAATACCACAGTCAACTTGCATGAGGGTATCACATTTGGATTGATCTTCAAGCATTTTCACCGCTGTGTAAACATCAACTGGTTTCCAACACCCCATTGAGAAGCATCTCAACCCATTCACCATCCAACTCTTGTGGCAAGACCGACTGCAGTTTCATAGAGAGGTTCCCCAAGTGTTCCCGCACAACATGCTGTATGTGGGATTCACAGTCTCTGAATTTCTCGCAGCACCGGCAGCACACCCAGAACTTCCAAGTCTTGTTGCTTTCTGCAAATGACAGTGCTTCCAACAACACGTCCATTGCCAATCCGTCCTTGGCCGATGCACAGTGGGCTCTGAGATCTGGAATGTTCACTTCCAGCAAACTCTGTTTCTTGTCCATGTTCATTGAATTCCAATACCCACGGACTTGATGCATCCTGTCAGCTGACCCCCGAGATCTTGCGAAGGTTGGCAAGTTTCCGCCTCTCGCCCAACCGGTGGGAGTGGGGCAGCCCAGAAGAGGACTCGGTGGTCCTGTCACCGTCATCTTGCTGGGGCTGTGGGGAATTAGAATTCTGCTGGAGGAGCCTTGCAGCGGCTACACGGACCTCAATCTCCTTACGGCGCTCCTCGGGCGTCTTGGTAGCCTTCTTGATCTCATTGGGGCGGCGAGCTGGGACAAGTCTGACTTCCATGGGATCCTCAGAGATACGGCGCATCGGAATCAGCCTGAAGTTCTCGTCACTGTTCCCATTCCCAAGAGTCTTCATCCAGGTAGAAATGGAGGCAATGTTGGACTTCTGAATGAGGGATCGGAGCTCCTGCTGGAGGTGGGCTATCCGCGCCTCAGGCGTTGGCAGCTTCTGCTCACTCTCGTCCTGCAGACTCTCCTTGGCAGGGTCCACGGGGTCAGAAATGGAGAGGGCGCGGTCGCATTCCTGGACGACCTCCTCGTAGCCCTTGCCATCGGTGGCAGCTTCATAGAGGAGGTTTGCATAGAAGTGCGCGAATTCAAGGGAGTTAGGAGAGAGGGCAACGGCCTTCTTGGCAGAATCGATGGCATTCTTGAGATGACGCTGCTTCGCATTAGGATCTTCAATGAGGGATGCGACCTTGACGCAGATGGTGCCATGACGCGGTGGAGGAGAGCAGAGCCCTCGTAGCGGAGGGACGACTCTTTCATGAGGCGAAGGGCTCTGGTGTGGTTGCCCCGGCGGAGAGCAGTGAGGGCGCGCTCGCAGTCGAGCTTGACGGAATCGGCAGCTGCTGTCGCGGGCGATGGATTATGCGAGTCGTTGGACGGAGAGAGGTTGGAGCGATCGTCATCGACGGCGGCATCGGATGGTGCATTGGCAGAGGATGGGGGAGGGGGCGGAGGAGGAGGGGGAGGAGGAGGGGGAAGGGACGATTGGCGGGGAGCGCGCTGGGGGGGGTTTCGCTTCTTATGCCCCATGCTCTTCTTCTTCTCCTTCTTCTTGATCTTGGTCTTCTTTTTCTTCTTCTAACGTAATTCCTCTCCCACTCCCACACATAAGAGCATATAAGGAGAACAAAGGCAGAGCGGAGGATGGAGGATATGAATCTATAAATTGATTAATTAGAAATCAAAAGAGAAGGGAGGGGAGGGAGGAAGAAGAGGAAGAAAGCACTGAGTGAGATAAAAGAGCAAACAGTTGGTGGGCGAGACAGAGAAAGAAGATCGGATCGGATCGGGTCGGGACTCGGGAGGAAGGAAGAGCAGAGGATCTCTCAATCTCACCTACCCAGGGATGGGATGGGAATTTCGGATCAGAGGGTGTAATCGAGAGAGTGGAATCGTTCACTCGCATTTTTTAGAAAGTTAATATAAATTCAAATTTATTTAACAGACGAAAATAATAAAATCTCATTGTTAAATAATAAATTATATAATTTTGATCTTTAAATTTTAATGAATATAAATTTTCATTTTAAATTTAAAATCAATAAATAAAATAATAAGATAGATGTGAATCTTAATACAAAAAATATTCAAATAATTCTCTTTACTTCTTATCTAATAAAGTGAATCTTAAATTTTTACAGACTATTATCTGAGAAAAGAATTTATTAAATAACTCTTTATAAAATATAATTTGTAAAAATATACAATGATGTGACATTTTAAGATGTATAAAAGAAATTATCATAAAGAAAAGAGGTTATAGATTTTATAAACTAAAAGAAATGTTTCCATTTAATTATAATAATTTTATGAGGTAAATTATAAAAAATTAAAGAGCATATAGAAATCAAATGTTTAAAATTTAAAATTATAATGTTCAAATAATTGAATAAAATTCAAATTTTACTTCATTATTCTTGATATTTTTTTAATGTCGCAATTAAGAATTTATGACTACGTGAATTTTTTATAAACAATATTTTGAGTAGTTTTTTATTATCTTTATATATCATTGTTATTGAATTAAGAGAGATCTTTTCTAACTCAAATAGCACCTTTCAATTAAATTATATCTTTTATCATTCTAAATAGAAAATGTTTCTGAAGAAAAATGAATGTTTATATTACTAATTTTATTATTTTTATTGTTAATTATAAATGCTAGATAGTAAATAATATAAGTAATCAATCATACGCTGTTTACGTGTTGTTATGGGAGATTAAGAATTTTTCCCCTGGGAGAGGAATGTGGAAGTTGGGAGCGGAATGTGGAAGTGTTGTGAGGTTAAAAGGGAAAGAGGTAAGCAAAATGAAAGATAGGGACATGTAATTAAGACAATAAGAATAGGGGTAATGATTTTTGTAGTCTCATTTTTTTTTGGATCGGTCGTTCTAATATGGGTAAAATCTTTTAAGATATACGGGATAGAATGAAATTTCATTTTATCTCTGATGGTGTACCGCTCATCAAGTACCGGTAAACCAATATACAGAATATATACATGCAGAGCGACGTGTTATCGGTTCACCGATATTTGACGAACGGTACACCGGTACAAATAAAATCAAAATTTTACTCCATCACATGTCTCCTAAAAGATTTTATTTGTGGTTGGATGGGCGTCCTTTCTACCTCTGGGAAAAGAATTTCAAATTTACTGTTACCTCTCTCTTCTCCTTTCTTTCTCTTTTCCAAAGGCAAAGCAAAAATCATGATTTCATAACAGTAGAGAAGAAGGTCATTTCCTTTGAGTTGTCTCGTTACAAGATGAGGAGTATTGGTAGAATGAGAAATTATCAATTTTGGATAAGTTCAAAACAAATTAGTGTGAAATTTTAATCACAAATCTAAAATTGAATTATTAGTTGATTTTAAAAATAAAAAAAAACGAAAGCTCACAACCTTTTACTTATTCAAAGGCTTAAATTGAAAGTTGATACGAATTTTTGTGAACTAATTGACAATGAATCATTTCTCGAATTACAAGGTAAATATGAACCATTAAAGCTAACACCACAACTTAGGTGGACCGAGTTTCTTTGTCGTTGTCCTGGATTGGGCCTGATTTTTTATTACCAAGCTTGAGACTTGAGACTGAGTTGGCTTGAATTGATCATATATATATACATATCAGTAAGGCATGGGCCCATTTTAAACTCAGATTGCTTATTCAAGCTTATCCAGGCACAACAAGGCTTGGGTCCATAAATCCACACAGGGCTTCGATTGAATTTTCATAAGTTATTAGATTTTGTAAATATATGATCACATATTGGTTAAATCTGATATTATATATACTATTTGAGGAAGAATATAGACAAAATTAAGCCTTTGAATTTTCTCATAATTGGGATCAAGGCCGAACTTTTGGGTTGAACTTGGAATTTAATGCAATGGGTCTTGTCTTTGAATTTGGGTCCTCTTTACGGCCAAGAAAAAGTCCAATCTAAGGCCATAATATGTATATTGGGCTTGATTTTCGCAAACTCAAGTTGGACATGACCAACTGGCGCCATTAATGCACTAAATGCTCTCGGTTGGATTTGGATAGAATGCGATTGCTACGACGTTTTCTGAGACAATGTGATTGGCAAGTTGTTGTTGTGAATATCGTGCATTATGAATCTGGGGCGGTCCATGTCACTCGCAAGTTAGGCCCATGACCAAACATGTCAAATGGATCTCCAAATGTTTGTCAAGTTACAACTTAGAAGGTGCATTCAATAATTCACTGGCCCGTAAAAATAATTTGGATTCCTGAAAAAATTAGTGCAAAAGGATCAGACAATGCAGTTGGTTTGTGTGTAGTGTACACTTATTTGTTAAATTCTTTAAAGTTTTACTTCTTTTTGATAGAGGTATAATAGAAAAATAAAATTCACAGCCAATTTTTTTTTTTTTTTGAATTTACATGTGGAAGACACTCCCACGGGTGAGCCCACTACCCCTAAGACACACCAATGTTAGGCTATGGAGGCTCGAACTTACAACATCTCGCTTCTAAATGAAATTTTGACTTTGATAATGATGATGATGATTTTGAGGACATGACATGCCAACTCACATCTCACATCCATGAGATGGGATAGGGATACATAGTTTTAATAGATAGTGACTATGATTGGTTGATTCTAAACTTATCATCATAGGCAAAACATTCAAGTTGGTTCGAGATGATCCACAACATTCTAACACTCTCTCTCGAGAAAAGAAGATCTACTTCACAAATGTGAAAGGACTCGTAATTGAAGAAAATGAAAAATGTCCAACAGTCATATGAGACTGCGACAGTTTACAAATTTCAATCTAAACAACTCTTAAATCGTAATTGATATAGGAAATTTAATGGCCTATATACAGAGGAAAGAGGAATAAGATGAAGAAGAAAAAGGATTCATGTGTTATTAATAGAAAAGGTATGAAAGTGAGATGAGATGGGTGCAATGGAGTCGTCCAATCTTTTCCAACAAAGTGCTCTTGAGCTTATCTAACGCGGCCTTGGCAGCTCGGTTTTGGGCAATCTCCTTTTTGTGCCCATATGAGCCACTTCCGACTAAACAGTCTTCCACAAAAACGTCAACAGTGGTGTTCTCCTTCCAAGTGTCTCTCACAAACCTCAGTCTCAAACCCTTCTTCTGGCACAGTTCATACAGCTCGCTCACTGGATGCTGCTTCAACATCTCCGGCCCAATTACAGGCTCCAACAAACACCTAAACACCTACATTCAGCAAAAACACAAGCCTCTTTTTAACTCAAACAGCTGGGGCGCTGGGCTTAGCTCCACCCATCCTGATCTGATGGGCCAGCCATCTTCAGCTCTTTGCACAGGCACATAATTGATTAATGATCAAGATAGAGGAAGTACCTTCCAAACAGTGTCGAGGTTGCTGCAGCTGTCAATGAAGACGGCGCCAAGAAGAGCTTCGACGACGTCGGCAAGGAACTTCGGAGCTTCCACGAGACCATTGGAGTGGATGGGATAATCTATGATGGCCTTCATGAAATCTTCTATCTGTTGCTATGCTCCCATCCCCATCAAAAACGAAAAATAATATCAACATCACTCTATACTAATAAATCTTTAAAATGCTAAGTTAGCCTTGCTTAGTACAACATATAAGTGCCTTGGTTCGTCCGAGTCACCTATATTGTCAATTACGTGACTCGATTGGACCTTGTTTTGGAAGAATATGAAGAAGATCTAATATGCATTGAAGAATCTACACCGAACATGTTAATAGCACACAGGTAAGTGAACCTTAGCAGACCTTAGGCTAAGCCAAATACTTTAAAAGTCAATTGTTCATCAACTGTAAAATCATAATATAATTAACTTTCAACCTCGAGGCCTCATACAGTTTGTCAAGGCCTCGCAGACAGTCTTTTGCTGAGTCATATTAGGGACAGTTGTAACTCAACATGATCTTATGTCTTTTGACCGAGTCTCTTACAAATTTAGGTAATTAAATATGTAATCCTTAATTGGGAGTTTATTATGAAAATAAGGAATATCCTCATTTTAAAACTCCAAGTGTCACCTCACACAAATTTGAATAGATCCGTTGGGCAGCCTCATCATAGATGGTTGTCTTTGACTAATTTGGAAAGGCTCCTCCATGTGACTAAATGTGATTGACAATCATCAAGCTCTCTCTATGTAAATCCATGGTTGATGATTGAAATAATTTGATGATCAATCATGCACAGGTGGTATGTTAATTGGATGGTCATTAACTAATTGATAAACATAATAATTTCAATTTCAATTAATCTGTGCTGTCTTTCTTTTTACCATCACAAAGCCTCATAGGAATCCTCGAGGCCTCGTGGACGTGACTGGCCACAAAAACAGACAATCTTATTTATATCTGAGAGCTGAATGAAATTAAGTACATAGAACCTTTGGAAAAATAACAGTATAACCAAAGAGGTTAGCCACCTCCTCTTACACCTTCTTCATCATCTTCTTATAGAGATGTTTGGGTAATCAATACTCCAGTTCTGATGAAGCTTAAGGTGTTCTCTTAGGACCTTAAAATCAATCATTTATCTGTCATATACTGTTGTGCCGATAATCACTGATGGATCGAATCTGATGGAAGCACACAGATCGAGTAAAGAAGAAAGCACTTAAAAAATATTGGATAAGGCCTAAAGCAAGTGTTTCTCCTTTTCTTTATTTTAATCATTATAAAGTGGATTAGAACAGTGTGTTCGAACCACTCAAAAAAATAGGTGTAGAGGATTAGACCATTTGGGTTGAACCTCAATAAAAAACTAGGTTGTACTATTTGGATGTGAGACCCATACATAGTATATTTGGGACGACCCTAGAGTTGGGAAGTCTGACAGTGGACGTAGGTTTGTTGAAACTGAACCACTATAAAATATGTGTATTTATATGTAGTTGATGTTTTAACTTGATTGCTTTGATTGAATATTGTGTCACATATACACACATATTGGTACGGTCATTTTAATTAACAGTGGTTAATTTAAAAGGTAAAAAGAACTCATTGCATATTTTATATATTTAAAGTACAATTCGGTTAAGGATATTTTAAAAGGGAATTAAAATTGAAAACCGACCTATTCACCCCCTCTTGATCGTGCATTACTCTAATAACAAATTTCACAACCAACACTCTTGAAATATCCCAAGGCAATAAATAAACGAACACCTAATTTTTCATTCAAAACAATCAACCTTAAAACAAGGAAGATAATTACGCACAGTAATTGAAGTTTATTTTTTTATTAGTGAATTGTGATGCAGGGTCAAACAAAAGCAGGGGGAATCGGGTCGTCTGAATGATCACGTGATGTTAAAGATAGCTTCATACGCTGTTATTAGGAGTTCACCTCTAAAAACAACAAATTATTCATTATTTTTTAAATGCCAAAATACCTGTGTATTTTTATTTTTTTTTAAATGTGGAACTGTAGGACCCGCTGTTAGGTCAACTGCGAGAATTGTAATAAGTTTTCTTTTTTAAATTGTATTCTTTGAAGTCATTCATACCATTAGTCCATTAACTTGTATCTAAAATATATTACCATGATATCATCGTCGTTATATAAGCATTTTATCCCATTGACATATTTAATGGACTATCGTGGCTTTTATATGTTCTCTTTTAATAATAAAAAAAACTAAACATATTCTATTTGTAAAAGTTTAAAATTTGAAGATAAACATAAGTGTTAAGCAATGACTGAAACAAAGCATGTCTCTTCATGCCTATCGGCTTGTTAAATATGTTTGGTTGAATGAGTCTAATCAATTATATTTTGATCCATAGTGAATCCGATAGTTTTTTTCTTTTTCTTTTTTTCAGATTTTAACAAGACGCTGAACCAATAGTTATTAAAAAAAAGTATCAACTGACATCTTAGGAAATAAATTCTTAAAAATTAAATTATATGATAAGTTGGCCAAGTCAAACATGTATTGACTGAGTTGCCAATACCTCTTGAAAAAAAAAAATTTAACAGGCTCCGTTCTTAATGTTAGGGCTGCAACTCGGGTCGGACGGGTCGGGTTTTAATAAACCCAACCCTAACCCGACTCACTCCATATTGAACCCAACCCGACCCGACCCGAATAAAAAACCCGAGATAGTGAACCCAACCCGACCCGAGATTGTAATACCCTTAACCCAACCCGACCCGACTCTTAACCCGACAAACCCGACCCGAGTTGCAGCCCTATTGTTTCACTAATTTTATATGTTTCTGGATGACGGTCCTTCTTTCAGAAATGGATGCTGCTGCTTCCATAATCTCTATGGATATGGATAGTGTGGAGAAGGAAGGCCTACCCATGGAAGCTTTTACTAAAGTGCATGAAATATTTAGATACATGAATGGTTTGATCCAAAAGATTAGAAATTACCGGCAGCCATGGCGGTACCGACGCCGATGAATACAAACAAGAAGGTGCAGACGAACTCAGCCACCAAGGCGCGGAGGCAGTCGGGCTGAGTCGCCTCCTCCCTGTTCCCCAATGCTATCTTCACCATTCCGTCCTCCGGTAATTCGTCGATCCTTCCCACTGTCCTTCTCTCTGCTTGAGGAAATGCCCTATTTATAAACAGGGCCGAGACCCACTAAGAAGAGAATGGCATTCCACCTACCCGTTGAGGAGCTCCACCAACGTTCCTCTCTCTCCTTTCTACTGTTTTTCCCTTTTCCTTCCTCACCCATTTCTAAGCTCTCTCTCCTTTCTGCTTGTTTTCTCTTTTCCTTCCTCACCCATTTCTAAGCTCTCTCTCCTTTCTGCTTTTTTTCCCTTTTCCTTCCTCACCCGTTTCTTTCTTCGGCTAGGGTTTGACTGTGAGATAAGGTACCCTTTTATACTAAGTTATGAGAGTCGGGTTGGGTCGGGTCAGGTCGGGTTTTCTCAGGTGAGATTTTCTCGGGTCGGGTCGGGTCGGGTTGAAATTTAAAGGCCTCAACCCAACCCGATCCGAATTTCGGTCGGGTTTTTCTTTTCTCAACCCGATCCGACCTTATAGCCCGACTATTTTAACCCGACCCGTATGATTTCTCGGGTCGGGTCATGCGGGTCGGGCCAAAACCCGACCCGAGTTGCAGCCCTACTCAATGTAATCAACTTGTATCACCAACTCACCGATACGAAATTTACATTTTACAGCAGCCCTATGGCTATGGCCAAGGATTCAAATTTTCAAATATAGATGTTGAAATATAATTTGTGATGAAGATGAAGAGTTGTTGGGCCTTAGATTCCCGCATCAAAGATTAGTGTAATAGGTGGAGATGCTCAGCCTCTTATAATTCCCTATTTCTCATTTTCCAATTGATATGGGACTCATTTGCCACCCTGACAAAACTAAAAATTAGAAATTTAAAAAGAACGATAAAATGTCTTAGTTTTTTAATAATAAGAGATGGATCGACATTCCATCATGAATGTAAGTTTCATAATTGGTCTTATTTGGATTATTAAAAGAATTTTGCGTTGAAATGGTTTAATAATAATGAATATAAAGAAAGAAAAACAGTATATCACGGGGTGGTCCATAAAATCCAATGAATCACCATTAATTTTATTGGCACTTGGCATATATAGTTCATGAGAATAACCACAGGTGATGTCACTCAGATGTTAGCACGTGCGTGAAAGGCAGAAAGAGGAGCTGAGGAGGCGTGGGCGGTGGGGATTGATTGAGAGGCAGCGATGGAAATACCTGTTTGTAGACGAGAGGAGCCTTGTGACGGATGTAGCGATGAAGGCCGTGGTTGACGGCCACACGTGCGAGCTTCTCCGTGTCGACGTTGGCTGCACGGAGACGGGTGAGGGGGCCGGGAAGAAGGTCAGGGTAAGAAGAGAAGAGCTCCTTTGCCATCAAGCAGTTGAGAACGGCGTCTCCTACGAACTCCAGCCTCTCGTACGACACGCTCGCCTTCATCGGATAATAGAAAGACGGATGCGTCAGCGCTTCCACCACCAACTTTTTGTCTCCAAATCTATACCCCAGTATCCCCTCCACCGCATCTAAATCTAAATCTACGCCCTCTGTGTCTAAATCCACATAGACTCCTCCTTCTTTTCCTCCTCCTTCCCCCAAAGTCTCCATGTCGCTCTCAGCTCCCATCTATTTCGCTGCGCGATGGCTTCTTGTTTCTCAGCCAGTAGCAGCAGCAGCAGCTGTTGTTGCGTGTGCAAAGATTTATGAGGGTGAGAGGAGGAAAAATAGAATGGGGGAGGGAGTTTGGCTTCTGGAAACGAAGAGAGAGGGAAAAGTGAAGAAATAATTTTATTGGGGTTTCTTTCTTTTACCCGTTCTTTCTTCTTTGAATGTATTACTTACGGATCATTCAAATATATAAATATATATAATTTAGAGAGAGAGAGAGAGAGAGAGAGAGTTGTGCAGCAAGAAATATTCTTGTTGGCTGTTGTGGTTAGGGAATGGCCGCCTGCCTATTGTCGTCTCGTCGATGGGGTGGGTTGACTTATTGATGGAAGAGGAAGAGTATTATTGCTTCCGCAGGGTAATATTGAATTTGACTTGAAAAAGATGAAGACGACGAATTAAATTAGATACGCAAGTCGGGTCTTTCCAGCGGGTCGGATAAAAATCTTATCTCACTCTACTGGATGGTCAAACATGATCGATCAGGTTTAGCATTGGGCTGAGTTAGTTTTAATTGAATAACGCGAAAAAAAGGTTAAGATTCGAACTCAATTCAAAATATTTTAATATACCTATATACAAATATTAATGATTGTTGTTTTTTCCCCCTCAAAAGGTGGAGCTTAGTTGTGTTATCTACTTTCATTTACAATTTTTGTAACTGTGGCAGTTCTTTTGTAGTGCGTGAACAGTAGCAACGGTTACAGTGAAAACAGAGATTATAGAAAAAAAACTTGCTGAATCTGACAGAAACCAGAGAGGAAAGAGTGTGAGAGTCTGTAGAGAGGAAAGGGAGTCATTTGTAATTATTATTCATAGTGAAATCTCTATTGCACGCTCAGTAAATGTAGTCAATTTTGTCAAACCACGTATTTCTCAGTTTTTTTCTTCTTATGTATAATTGCTTGTATTTGATCGTGTGATTTGTGATTGTGTTTGTGTGAGCTGATTTTATAACAATAATTTTTAATGGTCTCTTCAAACAATTATATACGATATTTTTATTTAATTCTCTTCTAGAAATTTTATTTTCCTTTTAATTTTAATATTTATTACATTTTTTCTTCATAATTTATTAAAAATATCGGGTTTTTAAATCCACCCAGCTCTTGAGTGGAGTCTCAGAATTTCTGTCTGTCTTTAAAGATGAGTCTTTTAATTCAAATATTTAAATCTTCTTAAATGAATTAACATAAAGTCAACCAGATCTGATTTAAAAGCCTACTGCTATTTTATCCACTATCGACCAACTGAAATACTGAATTGAGATCTTGTTTTGCCTTCAAGGGAAGGATCCTGTCTGTAAATTCTAAATTTCCTTCTGCGGGTTCCTGGTATTATATTGCCCTACTGCTGTGCTGCACTTCTGCTGCTGCTCCTGCTCCAATCACTTCAATTCATATGCATGTGGCTACAATAATTTCAAATTCCCTTTTTTCTCTCTAGAGTTACCTGCAATAATTAAATGCATTTTGATCTTGGTTATAAATTTCAGGCCAGTCATATAGACACCCGACTTTTCTTTCTCTACACACCTGATTTCAAAAAATAGTGTAAAATTATTATCATTTTTTCCTTCCATCTTTATTCGTCAGAATGAATAGATAGTCCATTTTGCATTCATTCAGACGATCACAACATCTGAATGAATGGGCTTATGGATAGGGATTTTCAAAAGATACTGTTTCTCAACTGATTTTTACAAATAAGGTATCAAAATTCATCTGAATTTACATGTATCCTTCAAACCATGTTTTCTTATTAAGGAATCTTCTTTCAGATGACCATTCTACCAACGTCAAACAAAATCCTTTTATGATTTGTGTGGTTCAAACAAATAAGAAAAAAAGAATTCAAAACTGATGAACAACGGAGCAAGATACACAGGTAATGATTTTGAGTCAGGTTGGTACCATGGAAGACGCCAATGACAATCATCAAACTAAGAAGACCATCACAACAACCCTGAGAAATGGCGTTGATCAGGTTTGTCCAAGCCTCTAAAGGGTACTCATGAGTCATGACAACCCAAAGCATCACCCCAGATCAACATCCCTTGCTTCATTTTGATGTCCATTGTAGATTAGAGATCTGTAGTTTCTATTATTTCCACCAAAGTGGAGATGAATGAAATTGAACGAGTAGCTATTGGTCCTCAAACTGGAATGAAGCGGATATATAACTCATGGAAGTACTTTCATCCAAGAAAGAGTGCTCTATATTTTTCTCCTCTTAGTCATAGACACATTGGATCGTTGCATTTCTTTCTCATTAAAGTGGCTAATGTTTAGAACTGAGACAATATGGAGGATGCCCTCCACACCAGTTCTTACTTAAGAATATCTACAGCCCGCACCCAATGGCAATTCAAAGAAAATGGAACTAATATCTGAAATCTAAACATTAATAAGCCTATTTCATGATGTTTGTCGAAACTTGTAATATTAAATTGTTTTTTAGTGTCACAAAAATACATCGATTTTCTTTCTCTCTTCACCTCAGCCGGTGTGTATATAACATGCCATTCCTTCTATAGATAAGGATAATCTTTGCTTTGATTTGGGATGATTTATGTCCTTCCATTATTAGATTATAGCCCCAATTTTGACTTTTCATAAAATAAAATAAAATGCATAATAATTCGAAAGACCTTCTTGTAGTCCATTTTCTATCACCAAATGGATGGCTAAGAAAGCATCTAACCAGTCCAGGCGTCCAGCTCCAAGTAAAATTTAGATGATCACAACTCTGTTGTTGGGTATAATTTTAATAGATATTTTTTATTATTAAAATAAAATAAATTTTGGGTACTGAGTCTACCAACAAAGCAAGTGTTATTCCTCCTTAGCCTAAAAATCATTGCATCATTTTGATATCAGCCGATATCTCGGCCGAGAAATTTCTCTCACCTAATTTTTTTTTAATTAAAACCTGAAATATTAGCCGATATTGGTGATATATATCGCCTATTTATATCGAATATCGGCCGATAGATATCGTATTGGCTGAGATATCTTAGTTATCGGCCGAGAATTAAATCCCTGCTTGAAATGTTCGATTATAAAAGAAAAGTATTGAGCATCAATTTTCAATCTCAATACTGAAAGGTTTAAACTTCAACCCAGAAGTAAAGGCTAGGCTAAGTGGACTGGATTTATCCTATATATGCTTTAAGGCTATTTTTTTAATGTTGCTGAGATAATATTAAGAGCACTAGAGGCGCAAATAATTATAAATCAGAACAGAGAACAAAAGGGACCCTATAAACCTCTACACCCTCAAGAAACAAAGCTCCTAGAGAAGAAAAAGGAAAATCGTACTAAAATGAAAGAGATTAGGGAAGCCCAATACACTTTTCAAGCTTGTAAAAGGCAAATATGGACACGTGCTCGAAGCCCGATAAGGAGGAGGCCCATGATGCACATTTGGCAAGGATTCAGTTGCTTACGCTTTGGAGAATTTCGACACAATTTCTAAAAATCTCATTGTTCTGCTTCCATCAGAAACTCCAAATGGTGGCAAACATGGCAAGACCCACAAAACCAAAAAAGAACAATGGATGAGATGATGGTCAACACCTTTAGAAGCATGCATGAAAAATGGGTAAACTCTAACTATACACCTTACTCTTTTGGGCAAGTTGTCTTGATTGAGGATCTTCCTAAGCTCAGCAGTCCACACAAAATTGATAGCTCTATGCAGGGTTTAAAAAAACTTCCCGGCCCGGCCGATAATTTTCTCTCTCCTCTGATATAGGCATTTCTCTCTCATCCGATATCGGAATCGTGAAAAAACCGCAAAGAACCGTGAAAAACCGCCAAAAACCATGAAAACCAATGAAAGTCATATCCCAAGAACCGTTAAAAACCATGAAGAACCGCCAAAAACAGTTAAAAACCGCAAAAAACCATGGAAAACCGTGGAAAAATCGTGAAAAACCGTATCGGTGTTTTTTAAAAAAAAATTAAAAAAATAAATAAATACCGATATTTATGAATATTGGCCGATATTGTGACCGATATTTCGGACCGAATATTGGCCATATCGACCGATAATATTTATGTACGGCCAATATGATATGTATCGGTCGATATTTCGACCTTAGGCTCTATGTGTGGCTTTGGAAGTCCAAATGGAAGGGTGCATAACTAAAATCGACCCATTTCTGCTTAACCGCTTGTAAAAAGACTTCACCGTGAAAGAACCGGAAGAATCAAGCCACTATATCAGGGAGTCATCATCAATGGCCCAAATGCAGGTGAAAGAGAGATGTAAAAGGAGATATGAGAAGTCGACAACCTCCAACTCTAACAGATTCTGCTGAAACTGAATATCCCACATGACCTGATCACCTAAAAAAGAGTTGTACCCAGGGGTAAAACCATTAGGGCAATGCGAAATAGGGAGGGGAATTGAGAAGTAGGGGAGGGGAAGCATGCTAAGGATCAATCCAGAATCTGATACGGTCACCGCTCCCCACTTTAAACCTAATGCATTGCTTAAACTTTTCCACACAAAGCACAAATATCTTGCCACATACCCAAAACCCTATAAGGAGAGGGATTAATGTCCAATATGTTGTTGTTGATTTTGTATTTAGCAATGAGCAGAGACCTCTAAGGAGTAACAATGTCATAACCAATCCCCCACAACCATTTAGACAAAAGAGCAAAATTGACATCCTTGATGGGATAGATGCCAAGACCTCTTGCCTCAATGGGGAGACAAACTTTTTGCCAACTAACTAGGTGCTCCTTTTGTAACGATCCGACCCGAATACAGGACTTAGGGCATGACTCAGTGTGATATTGCCCACTTTGGGCATCGCACACAGCTCAAACCCGCACAGTTTTGTTCTTGGGCCCTGGCCCGGCCCAAAAGGCTTCACACTTGGTCAAGAGGGGCTGCCACTTATAACCCCTCCTCCTTTTGCCTCCACTACCGATGTGGGACTCTTCCCAAATCGGTGGGCAGGGGTTTCACAATCACCCCTCTTAAAGCCGTCCAGCTCAACAACTCCAGGGAAAGAGGAAAGCTTACCCAGTTCGAGTGTTGAATTCGGCTCTGATACCAAATTTGTAACGACTCAACCCGAATACAGGGCTTAGGGCTTGATTCAGTGTGATATTATCCGCTTTGGGCCTCGCACACAAGCTCGAACCTGCACGGTTTTGCATTTGGGTCAGGCCCACCTGACCTGCTCCAAAAGGCCTCACACTAAGTTATACATGGGTGGCTTTCTAATAAACCCACTCTCTCATTTCTCTCCCACCGATGTGGGACTTCAAGAGAGGGAAGGATGGGGTATCACAATCACCCCCCCTAAAGTCTCGAGTCGTCCCCGGTTCGATCCGGTCCAGCTCAACAACTATAGGGAAGGAGGAAGCTCACACAGTCTGAGTGTTGAACCTCGGCTCTGATACCATTTGTAACGATCCGACCCGAACACACAGGGCTTAGGGCTTGATCAGTGTGATATTGTCCGCTTTGGGCCTCGTACACGAGCTCGAACCTGCACGATTTTGCATTTGGGCCAGGCCCACCTGGCCTGGCCCAAAAGGCCTCACACTAAGTTACACATGGGTGGCTTTCTAATAAACTCACTCCCTCCTTTCTCTCCCACCGATGTGGGACTTCAAGAGAGGGAGGGATGAGGTATCACAATGACACCCTCATTCACAATTTCTCGTACAAAATGGAAACGGACGTTGATGTGCTAGTACAGACCATAGCATACATCAAGCTACCAACTACACACGCATACGAAACCTGAGCTATGTACTCACGCTCTGTACGAGGAGACATCAAAGCACCAAGCTCAAAGGTGAGGGGCTAAAGGTGTACTTTAAGGTTTTGCATTTTCTGTCACGCCCCGACTCGAAGGGTGGGCCCGGAACGCGACTGATTTTTTTTTTGAAGATAAACTAACTCAAGCATTCTAACTGGGCCGGATCAACAGTTGGGCCCAGAGGTCACACATGATCCCAACATGTGGACTCAAACATGTACCATAAATCTGATACCAACAAAAACACAACGGCAACACATAACACATAAATCCAAAACATCGATTTAGCATTAAAGCATCATCATCAGAGTAACTACAGAAGCACAATAGTTTAATACATCACGTTTAAACAAATCAAGTACCACACCCGTTACTTTACAAAAGTAAATGATTCCAAGAACTAACAAGAAAAGATAAGGGTATTCCCCTCAGGGGGAATCTCGAAACACCGCCGCAGCTTATCCATCCTAAGCTTGAAAAAGAGGGTTCTCCTCCTCGGATTCATCTCCTGAAAGGTGAGTGGGGTGAGCTAATTAGCCCAGTGAAGGAAATATAACAGTGCAGTTAACTAAACAACAGGTTAGTAATAAATAACAGTTGCAATAAATATTTCATGCTTGATCACAAATACGCATAATATTATCATCATTCCCATAATTCATCATTTCTTTTCCAATACTGCTATCATCTAACATAACGCCTGCCAACTACACTGAGACCATTGTATTAAGTCCCGACACAGTCAAAATATATCGTTGCAAGTACATCTCTGACACTCCCATAGCCGATACTGACACCCTTAAGCCAGCAACTGTCGACACCCGTGGTCCAGTAGACGTAAACCATCTCCCATATGGCCGATATTGGTTCAATAGTCAAAGTACGTGGAAGCAGTCTTATACATTTCATATGATCAACATCATAGGCACACTTAGTATAGTGCTTCAAGTCTAGGCACATGAGTGGGTTCATCAATCTGATACCACCCATTGCTCAAATATCCATATAAACATGTTTACATCAAGCTGCAAAGTTAAGTTCCCTCACCGTATCTGTGTGGTTTCGCGGTCTCTATTCAAACAACACACAAGTGCACAATCAATATACATAGTAACTACACATACAAGCAATATTTTTCAAATCACACTTGTTTTCCAAAAAATATCCAAGGTATATGGAATTTAGTCTCGTATTTGGTTTTTATCCTTTTCAAATTATAATAATCCACAAGATAGAATAATAAGGTACTCAGTCCAAACTCATATTGTCTTCTGGGCATTGACCAGATTGACTTATTGAGTTAGGTCTAGATCCTCGGGTCACTTCTCGGTTGTCTTCTGGATAGGACCAAATCTGACATTTTGAGTTAGGCTTCGAAGTCACTCAGTGCCGGATAATATAGCGTCGGCCTGGAAGTGAAATCACTCAGTGCCCTACCAATAGGGTCAGCCTGGAAGTGAATACAATAATATTTACACTATAGTAGTAAGAGAAGAGGGGTTAGTAAAATTTTAATTAACAAAAAGGGGTACTATCATCATATCTGTAATACCCTGCCCCAGATTAAGCGTGTTTTAGCTTAATAATCTTGTTTAACCGGTTAATCTCGGAGATTACGGTTAGGGCTTCGAGGGAAGTCCAGTTGTAGCCCGATCCGAGCTCGTGAGCTCAGTGACCCAGCTCGTTCAGCTAGAGGGGCATTTTGGTAATTTACCCCTTGCTGTGTTTATTTTATAAATTTTATTGATGAGTGATTACTATTGATTGATAATATTTTCCTTAATAAAGGATTTACATTTATGGTTTTAAAATGAATTTATTTTTTAAAAAATGGCATTTAAAATCGGCCCGTCAAAACCCCGAAAGGGAATTTTAATTATTTTAAATAATTTCAGAAAAGAGATAAATTTTGAAAATAGTATTTGGTGATAGACCATTTTAAGAATGGTCTAGATTTTTCATTTCACTTCAAAATGAGATTTCTAAATCTATTACTTTAGCATTTTTTTATTTAAGTAAATATTGAGAAATTATGGTTTTTATTTAAATAAATGGTTTTTAGTGAGAGTTAAAATCTAAAATTTTTATGGTAATCAAGATTTTCAAAGCCCAACCCATCTGTAAGGTTGGATCAGATTTTTGAGTTCTTAAATTAATACTTCTAGTTTTAAAATCGATCTTTATTAAAATCGGGGACTAATTTGCAAAACCTAAACCTGTGGGGGTTGATCTGCAACCGGACCTTTAAACAGTGAAAACATTGTATCAACGTCTGCACCCGCTGCAATGCAGCGGCATGCACTAGCCAGCCAACCCCAAATCCCGGCCTGAAATCTATATATCCGGCCCTCAGTTCAGCTGTCTAAACTCCCAAAACTTCTTCTCTTCTCTCTACTCTCTGTTAAACCCGGCCGAGACCCCCCTGCCTTAGCTCCTGTTGCTTCTGTTTTTTTTTTTTCCAGTGACCGTAACTTTGAAGGAAGATTTTCTAAAAATCAAATTCTTAGCCCAAGAGCCCGAGCCAAGGTATCCAATGCATTCCTTTTCAAATTTCAATCGGTTTTGAATCAAATAAAACCGATTTTGGTTTAGTATGGAGTAAGAAAAACCATTTTCAAATTTAAGAAAAAACATGGGTTTCATGTACCGTGAGGATTTACCATTAATCGGCTGGCCCAGTGAGTTTCAAGGCTCCAAATCATTCCCTATGGAAAGAGGACTCCATCAGACCAGACAGATGTGAAAACCGAGTCCGGGAGACCCTCCATTCCTGAGATCGCATTTCAATGCCCGACTGCTGTCACTGTCTGCTGTTGTAGACAGTGAGAAAGACGACTCTCGGAAGGTCCGAGAGTCGATCTTCAGAAGGTCCTAACCTTCGGACGATCCGAGAGCCTAACCCTCGGACGTTCCGAGCTTCACTCGAAGCCCAGTTACGCCCAAGGCGAGCCAGACCCTTTCAGACGCACCGAGCTGAGCTCGGAAGGACCGAACCCACTCGGACGTTCCGAGCCCAGACTTCGGGCGTTCCGAAGCATGCGGACCCACCGAGACTGTTTTCTCTATTTTTTTCCGGTTTGGAGGGACTTCGGAAGGTCCGAACCTTCGGACGATCCGAAGTCAGGCCCATGTTCCGGGGCCAGTGACTTAGTTTAGTGTGGTTCGGATGATCCGAAGCCGCTGTACCCGGTTCCGAGGGACCCATTTTTAAGTGATAAAATATTATTTGATTGTTGTTTTGTCTAAATATTTGATGTGATTTAATGATGTGATGATTTATACCCCCCTTGTTAATTAAAATTGTACGAACCCCTTTCTCTTATTATTTATAGTGTAAATACTATTGTATCCGCTTCCATGCCAACCCTATTGGTCGGGCACTGAGTGATTCACTTTCAGGCCGAGACTATAGTCGGGTACTAGGCGACCTTGAGGTCTAACTCAAAATGTCAGGTCTGGTCCTATCCAAAAGATAACCGAGAAGTGACCCGAGGATCTAGACCTAACTCAATAAGTCTGGTCAATGCCCAGAAGACAATGAGTTTGGACTGAGCCCCTTTTTATTATATTATTATCTTGTGGATGATTATAACTTAAAAGGGATAGAAATCAAGTATGAGACTTAATTCCATGAACCCTGGATATTTTGTGGGAAAACGTATGATTCCAAATACTATGTATGTATACGTATTTGTTATGTATATTGATTGTGCACTTGTGTGTTGAACAGAGACCGCGTAACCACACAATCACGGTGAGGGAACTTAACTCTGCAGAATTTGTAAATAGGTTTTATAAGGAGATGAGTATTAAGCAATGAATGGTTTCAGTTTTGATGAGCCCACTCATGTGCCTATATGATGCACTATGGTAAGAGTGTTGTTGATAATTGTGATATTACGATGTTGATCGTATGAGTACGTAAGACTGCTTCCACGTACCTGGGCTATTGAACCAATATCGGCCATATGAGAGATCGTTTATGTCTACTGGACCATAGGCGGACCATGCTGTCGTCAGTTGCTGTGAGGATGTCAGTATCGACTAAGTCAGACGGAGATGTACTTGCAAGAATGTATTTTGACCGTGTCGAGACTTAATACTGGTCTCAGCGTAGTCGGCAGGCTTTACGGTGGATAATGGCAGTATTTGATGATGTTGATGTATTACTTAAGATTATGCTTATTGTTATCAAGCATGTGATATTATTGAACTGTTGCTAACCTGTTATATCTTTACTTGAACTGCATTGTTATATTTCCTTCACTGGTCTATTTAGCTCACCCCACTCACCTTTCAGCCGATGAATCCGAGGAGGAGGACCCTTTTTATCAGGCTTAGGATGGATAAGCTGAAGCGGTGTTTCGGGATTCCCCTTGAGGGGAATGCCCTTATCTTTTCTTGTTGGTTCTTGGAAACATTTGCTTTTATTAAGTACCGGATGTGGTACTTAATTTATTTCAATGTGATGTATTAAACCGTTGCCTCTGTAGTGGCTTATGTGATGTTCGAATGTTGAAATCAATCATTTTCTCATGTTATGTGTTGATGTTATTGATATTGTTATCTATTCTTGTGGGGTAGACTTGGTATGTTTGAGTCCACATGTTGGAATCATGTGTGACATCTGGGCCTAACCGATCCAGCCAGAATGCTTGTGAGTTGGTTTAGTGATCTTTAAAAAAAAAATGAGTAGCGTTCCGGGCCCATCCTTCGGGTCGGGGCGTGACAACATCACATACATCAAACATATAATCAACCAAGATTTATTAAAAACTGGGTCCTCGAAACATGCCTCGGAACCAGGTATAGTGGCTTCGGATCATCCGAACTACACCTAAACTAGTCACTGACCTCGGAACATGGGTCTGACTTCGGATCGTCAGAAGATCGGTCTCCGACCTTCCGAAGTCCATCCGAACCAATTAAAATTTGAAAACAAGTCTCGGTGGGTCTGGGTGCCTCGGAACGTCCAAAGTAGGTCTCGGAACGTCCGAGTGGGGTTTCCGACCTCTGCTCGGATCGTCCAAAGAGGTCTAGCTAGCGTCGGGCGTAACTGGGTTTCGGATAAAGATCGGAACGTCCCGAGGGTTAGCTCTCGGACCGTCCAAGAGTCGTCTTCCTCCACTGTCTGCAACAGCAGACAGTGATGATAGACAACCAGTGAAATACGAATCCGGAAACAGAGGATTTCCCGGATTCGGTTTACACATCTAGTCGGTCCGATGAACTCTTTTGGGAGTCCCTTTCCATAGGGAATGGTTTGAAGCCTTGAAGCTCACTGGGCCCATCTGATTTTAACACTGGAACCTCACTGTACACTTAAGACCGGTTTTTGAAAAGGAATGCATTAGATAGCTTCACTTGGGTTCCTGGGCTGAGAAAACCGATTTTGGAAATCTTCCTCTAAGGCTACGGTTGCAAGAACAGAGAAGAACAGAGGTCGGCTGGTCTGGTTCCAAGTAAGACTGAGACAGAGGGAGAGAAAGATAGGTAATTATCTGGGAGCTTGAAAGCTGGCCTGAAGAGCTCAATTTATAGCTTTGGCTAGATGGAGGGGGTCTTCGGCCACTGCATGCAGCGGTGCGGACGTTGATACAGTAAAAACACTGTATCGCTGGGTGATTGCAAATAAGTCCTCTATCATTTAGTCCTTGTTTTAATAAAACCTGATTTAACTAAAAACATGATTTTAAGAACTAAAAATCTTAATCCAACCTTACAAGTAGGTTGGGTTTTGAACCTTAATCATAAAAATTTTGGAATTTAACTCTCACTAAAAACCATTGATTTAAATAAAAACTATAAAATAATACTATTTACTTAAATAAACAAAGTTAAAATAAACAATTTAGAAATCTCATTTTGGGGTGCCAAAGAATAACTAGACTATTCTTAAAATGGTCTAACACAAAATACTAGTTTTGAAATCTATCTCTTTTCAAAATCACTTAAAATAATTATTACTCCCTTTCAGGTTTTTGACGGACGGATTTTAAATATTATCTCTTAAAATAAATTCATTAAAATCAGAAATACAAATCCTTTATTAAGGAGAACATTATCAACTAATAATAATCACATAACAGCATAATTTATAAAATAACAAATACAAGCGGTAAATTACCAAAATGCCCCTCCAGCTCGGCGAGCTGGATCACTGAGCTCACGAGTTCGGATTGGGTCACGCTTGGGCTCTCCTCAAAGCCCTAACCATAATCTTCGAGATTAACCGGTTAAACAAGATTATTAAAGCTAATCTACGCCTAATCTGAATCAGAGTATTACATTTTCATCTATACCAAAACATTGTAACACTTTCTTCTTCAACTATTGTTTCTGTTATAAAGACATTGTTACCTTCACAAATCGAGTCAATAATCAATACCTTTTCCTTTGCTCTTGATCATTCTAAAGGACTCTTCATGATTACTTTCTTTGAAAGTTGAAAGGAAGAAGTCAAATAAAGCTGAGAGTAAGTACTTCAACAAGATGATCTGTTTGCCAAAAGATAAAAACTTCCCCTTCCAAGAAGCCAAGCGCTTGCAAAATTTTGCAATGATGTGCTCCCATCAAAAGTAGCATGGTAAACCAATGCAAAGTGGACTTTAAGACTCGTTTCTTACAATTCTTTTTTTTTTTTTTTGAATTTTGAATTCTGACAAATTTTAGATTAAAGGATTTCCAATTATTAAAATTCTCTATTTGAGTCGTCTTAAAATTTGACATTAGAAATTTAAAATTCTAATCATTTTAGAATTTAAAAATTATATTATTTTTTAAGAACATAAATTACACCAAAAATTGTTTGACAACACTTCATAACATGTTCATGGCATGGTAAAGTTCATATGATTTGTACATGGCCGCACTATTAAAATATCATTTGGCCCTAAAAGGCTCCAATTATTTATTTAAATAAAAAATGACTAAAAATATAAGTACTAAATTGAAAAGAATAATAGATAAATTAACATTTTATAGACCCACCTAATAACACCATTATGTAAAAAAAAATTAAAAAATTATAAAAGGAAAAATACCATTTATCATTTAACAAAATATATAAAAAAGAAGAAAAAGCAAAAATATCAAAATTTAATACCTGCAACTACAATAAAAATTAATGAACTCCTTTCAATGGTGTGTTTTTTTAATTATTCACATTTTCATCATTTTAAATTGTTTTTAATCATAAAATTTTATTATCTTTTAAAATGGTTTAATTATTCTGATCAACGTTATTTTTAAGTAAATTAGAAATTTAAGCATAATAAATTAAAACCATGTCTAGCATTATGGTGGGCCATCTATATAGGTGTTTATTTGGAAATTCAACACCATGCACGAAAAAACATCTAAAAAATATCATGATACAAATTGACAAGTTTTAGAATTAGAGAGAGAACAACTTTCAAAGAGAATTTGAAATTTCAAAATTTTGACAATTTTTGTAATTTGAAAAAACTTATCTACAGAAAAATTTTGTAATTTGAAACTTCAGATTTATCGAATGGAAAATATTTCTACATGAAAATTAATTTTCATTATTTGGACAAATATTTTCAATATAAAATAGTTTATGTAACTTTTTCATTTTCTATAGTTTTTGTGAAAAATGAAATTCCAAGGGAAAAAAAATCTGAAAACAATTTCCACCACTTCTGGATTTCAAGGTTATGACTGGGCCCGTTCATGGATTCAGCTTTGCCAAAAAAAGCCCAAATCCATTTATATATGCAAAACCCGAGTCTAACTGAAGTTCGTTGGGCTTTCAAAGGCCACAAACCCATCTGATTGAAACGTATAAAATCTAAGTCTGCTTGTTTAATGCCCGTCTATTTTGTAACTCAATTTTTTTTAATAAAAACTTAATAATTTAGACCTTTTTGGTGCATGAGCTTAAATAAAGTAGAGTGGACGGTTACTGGGTGTGTGTGAATAGGAACATATACATATATCCTGAGAATTAGTCGGATGCTCTAAGAGACCTGGACACCTTGGTCATGAAAACATGGGGTGGAGGGTGAGGTAGATATATGGTGCGACGGGCCTTAATGAGATTTAAGTAAAAGTTCGATAGTGTACATTTACATAAACGGGCTTTACGAAAAGTCTGAGCCCAGCTTATCGGATAAAAATGTTTGTTCAACTCCGTTTATTGAAGTTGAGTTTGGGTAGGTCACGGATCGAATTCGAACGAATGAACACCCTTATCCATGGCTTAACCCAACCCTTAATCGAAGATTCTACCTAAGCACAATTCATGATCCCTCCTATGACCTATGATCAGATTCGTGACCCAATCAACCCGATATGTTACCTATTTTATGACTCAACAAACTCAACTCATGACCCATAATCAACTTAACTAAACTTATGATCAAGTTCCAATTCATGACTTGCTCATGGCTCATGGTTCAACCTAATCAAACACAATATCTATTATTTATGATGACCCATGGTTCAACCTAAATGGTATCTCATTACTGATTTTTTTAATTAATAAATCATTGTGGAATTTTTTTATTGCACTATACAATAGAAATTAATAATCTTTAAATAAAATCTATAGATTTCATTTTCTATAAACAAATGAAACATCAAAAAATTAATTTTTATAGAAAATACTTGTGCACAAATTTCCCTAACTTCTCGCTCTTTTTTAATAGAAAAAACTAATTTACTTAATTACTTCAAAGTAGAAGGAATTAGCTAATTACTATTCATGGGGCTCTTAGGGGCCAGACTGGGTATTTCATAAGCCCGGCCTAACTCAAAACTAAGGTTATTTTCGTCAAACCGGAAAAAGCCTTGCCCGCAGAGGAAGCGAAGGAGAGATTAAAATCCGGCGAGGCACTAAGGCGGTGGGAGAACACTTAGAAATCAGACGCCAGTTATTTCAATTGTCTACTCTTGTCGCAAGGTTCTTTTGTTCGCTCGCATCACAGGAGGGAAACCTTAGAGCTCCCCAGACAGCAATGGTCAGTACGAATGCTTCTTACCCGTTTCTCAATTTTACATTACAAACTACTCTCTCTGTCCAAATCCATACCATCGCCAATAGTGAGTACGAATTTCTCATGATTGATTGATTTGATTGGAACTTCGTCTTTCAGTTCTCCATTGCAGCGATCAATGACACTGATTCCAAGGGCCAGTGGGAGCCCCTTGCGCCTACCAAAGAAGCTCAGGTATTTTTCCTCTTGCTTCCTTCTCTCATTTGCGTTATTCGCCCTTCCTAAACTTGGGACGTCTTCAACGTTTCCTGTATTTTTTTCTGTTGCGGAACTTTGATTATTTTTTTAATTTATGATAAAAGCTAAAACAATTAAAAGAGAAATGCAAAGATGCGATGATCAGATCACCACAACAGAGACACCGATCTTTTTACATGGAGAACCTTCAACTTTAAGTGAGAGACCTCGGGTCATGCTCCAATTTCTTCCAGTAGATCAAATAGTTTATGGGATTTTGTTACCAAACTACTATGGCCTACAGGAGGTTGGGTGAGGTACAGATACATCAAGAGAAACATAAAACTCTTGGGTACAGTGCAAAGTTACCTCCAACTAATGGTGAAGATTGTCTTTCTTTTCCTTTCTTGCATGTTTCCTTTTTTCTTGCCAAAGTTACCTTGAAATTTAAGTGTCATTCTATTAATTTTTTCAAAGTTGGCACAAAGGTACAATCTATTCTTGTAAATGGGAACCAATAAATCATAGTGTTCTTCCTCCATTTGTTAAACATTTTTGACGATATTATGATTTTGTTAAACTACTCCGGGTGAGATGGAAGATTTCCATAAAACTTGACTAATAGTCATTAATGATCAATGTATTTATACATGCACAAAGATGAGATATAAACTCAAAGATAACCCTATCTTAATCCTAACTTATTTGGAGATGATCCATATCTACAATCTTATTTAATCTGATAAATTAGGAATTTTTGGTGCTTGTAAAACTCATAAAAACCATTACCATGGCCGATTTTTCATGGAATAAAATAATTATTTTTGGAACAAATATTCTTCTCCAAATTCGAATTTTGGTGGAATTTATCAGAGTCTGTGAACTCGGGGCTTCGGTCGTTTGTGCTTCAAATCTTCGGATCTAAAACCTAGGTTAGTACCATGGATTGAATTTCTACATTGTTTGAGACTTGAGTTTTGATTTATGCATGAAATTTCGAATTTCTCTTTTTATGATTAACTCATTAAAATCTGATTAAGATAATACAATAAATCTAAACTCAAGCCTAAAACATTCATGGGAACTAGGCCTCTTAGATGGATTTTTTAATCATACTAAGAGAAGTAGTTTGATTGCGTAAAATCCAACTAAGGCTTTCAAAATCAGCAAGAGTTTTGAACCCGAAATCCTGGCGAGTGTAAGGGGCGACAGGTTGTCTCCCCCGCTTTGCTTCAGCAACTTTTTTGGACTTGCTTGGAATATCATATGAGTCTGTGTCAACAATGAAACCAAAACCTATAAACCTTGAAAGAGCACATTTTTGTGACTAGACTGCCGACCACCTAGTTGACATTTCCTAAAGAGAAGGTTAGAGTCATTCCTGGACAAAAATTAACTGGTATTCTGAGAATAATGTCAATTTATTATAATAAATCATTATATCTTTTGTCACATGAAAGGGTTATAATGGCAGAAAAAAATAATGGTAATTTACTGTTTTTTCCTGCTGTACTTTCTCTTCTAACTTATTTGCAATGATTGCTTCTAGTGTTGTTATTCATTGTCTATGCATTGGTTCTGATTATGAAGTGTGGAATCTTTGCTTTTATGATATTTTCATATTGTTCTGTGACTTCAACATTATATATATATATATATATATATATATATATACACACACACTTCGTTTAACATTATTTGTCTTTCTAAGTTCAGGAATTTCATGTTTCTCAAACATACCATGAGGGACTCATTCAGTTACAAGCTAAAGAATTCACAAAAGCCCGCCAGCTTTTAGAATCTGTCTTAAAAGATCCTCTTATATCAAGCGCACAGGTGCTATTTGTTCTAAGATAGTTTGGGAGGAAAAGCCATCATTTCAATTCCTGACTTTTTTTATTTTTATTGATGCTTGTGTTTAATTTAGGTTGATAACAATGCTAGTGATGGTCATCTACTGCAGCTCAGGTGTGGTATTTTTGCCATTGTCTTTTATTTATTTTTATTTCTATTTATACACATCTAAACTTTTTCCCCTTTTTGATTTATTTTGCTCATTCATTTTATTTTTTGTACTTTTAATAATAAAAGTTGCTTTTGCAGAATATAATGTCTTCTACATATTTTACTCTTGTTGTCGACTGCCTTTGGTTAATATTGCCTATGGCATGATTTGTATTATACTTTTTGTTATTTTGTCGAAAGTTATGACTTGCATTTTACCAACATATGCAACTCCAAATGCTCTTAAAGTGTCAAATGGGATGTTTGTATTGGGACCAGTGCATCATTTTGGAAAATGTATTGTTGTATCTGCTTTCCCTGTATAAAGTATAAACCATATTTTTGTATGTGGACATCATAGCCATAGGCAACATTTAATGTAGAGCTTTATGATTGGGATTGGTTAAATCATTTGTTTATTTTTTCGATGATAGTGTTATGTTTTTGCTACAGGTTTTTGGCATTGAAGAATCTTGCTTCTGTTTTCCTTCAACAAGGTTCTATGCATTATGAAAGTGCTCTTACTTGCTATCTCCAAGCTGTAGAAATTGATGCCAAAGACTCGGTTGTGAATCAGTTGGGAACATTGGCATGTAGCATGGGCTTGTTTAGTATGTCACGATGGGCTTTTGAGGACTCTTCTGCAGCCCTAACAATTGTAAGGACTTGTACAAGTCATCATACTTTGTTAATATAGTGATTCTGAATTGTGCATATGCATTTTAGTGTGTTCTTTAAGTCAATCTATCTATTGAATGAATATGCATTTGTTTGTGGTTTAACATGGATTTTGATATGCGCCATGATTTTCTGTTTTTGGTCATTTGCACAGGGAACTGCATGGAGAAACTCCTAGAGGTACTCATTGCTATCGGTGATGAGGTTGCTTGCCTTTCTGTTGCAGAGTTAATACTGAGGCATTGGCCATCACATTCTCGTGCCTTGCATGTCAAAAGAACCATTGAGGAATCAGATCCTATCCCATTTGCACCACGTGGTATAGATAAACTGGAACCAAAACATATCAGGCTAAAATTTCCTGAAAAGAGAAGATCAAGAGATGATACTATAGATCAAAACATTGCAATGAAAAGGTGTAATCAGAACATAGAATTGCATCTTCCGGAATTATCCTGGGCAGCACTTGCAGATGCAATCATGAACATCTTAACTGGAAGGGGTTTTGAACATAGGGTGGGATCCAATCAAGATGACAATGAAAAGCTAGGTTGTAGGCGCGCTAAGGTTCTGATCAGAAACACATCCACTCATGGAGATGATGTTGGAACCTCCTCATCAGAAACTGCTCATAGTTCTGAAAGCTCAGATAGGTATCGTGACCTGAAAATAAGCATACGCTTGCCTCCAAAAGAATTCATTGACTCTTTCGAAGGGAAACGAATGAGTAATGTTCCAGCAGGTGAGAGCATGCCTTTCTGTGATTATGGCTCTGAAAGGACAAATGTTGTGAAAGAAAAGGAAGCATGTGTAGATGAAGAACATCCCCAGGAAAGACGAAGTACTCGTCTTGAAAGGCTTCGGAGTCGCAAACCAGGGAAAGAAGAATCAGATTTTGCAAGCGGCAAGGATATGGCCAAAGTTGTTCTCAAGTTTTTAGAACCATTTATTGTTGACCGGTCAGTAATTAAGGATTCTGGTTATAATGGAAGTTGTTCTGTTCCTGGTTCAGATGTTGAATACAATGATGCTGCAAGATTCATTGCAGAATCTTCAAACAATTGTGGTGCTTATCATGTTGGCCATATGCTTTTAGAAGAAGTTGCACGCAGAAATCTTTCGTATCAGGAGAGCTTTGTTAAATTCACAGAGTTAGAGAAATTGACAAGACACTGTGGCTGGGATAGGACTATCATGTGTAGTCTTTTTCTCGCTGAGTTGTGCTATGATTTTGGATTTTGTTCCCCTGATAGGTCTAAGAGTTTGCAGTTCTTTTCAGAGGCATCTTATCATCTTTGTAAAGTAATTGAGATGGTAGCTTTGGATTCGCCAGCATACTTGACAGCTGCATATAATCTTAATCGTGATTTAAAAGTTAACATGGAGATAAACCCGATTAGATTTACTGTACAATCTGAATCCAATGCAGGGGATGAAAACATGACTGAATGTGGCAATTCTCAGAATCCTAGCATACTAGCAGCCAAGGAACCCACTTACAAAGAACATGCTGCCCTTGTTTAACCAATGAAAACCACTTTGGGCCAGATTTTTTTGGGAGTGGCCGCTTGTCAATATCCTCTGGTTACAAAGAAAAAGCTTATAAAGAATTTTGTCTTTCTTTATCACTTCTTGAAAATGGGAATAATGCTGATGACCCTCCCTGCATTATTCCTCTGCCTCATTGTAAGCTTATTAAAGGTTTAACTGCAGAAAGAGTTATACATGAAATTCATTTACTAAAAGTTGATACCTTATTGAGACAGACTACCGAAATGATTGAGAAAGGAATGTATTCAGAGTGTATAAACTTGCTTGCTCCCCTTCTTCTCTACACTAGAGAAATTTACTTTGATTTGTCTGCTGATTCTCATAAAGAAGGTGAAGGAATTAATTCAGTTGAATTATTGGCCTTGGATGTTCTTATCTCTGCTTGTGAAAAAGTGAAGCCAATGGAGATAGAAGTCTTTTTAAGTTGTCACCGTCGGAAACTACAATTACTTACTGTTGCAGCTGGTATGGTAGAACCTGCTTTCTCGCATAAAGCTTCCCACAAGATGTCAATGCCAAAAACAGGAGGTGCTTCTGAAATTGAGTCTTTTCAGAATATATGTAAGCATTGGAATAATTTGGTAGCAGAAGAAGTTAAGGCAATATCTCGAAGTGCATCACTAGTGAAGTATTTCATTGATCAAAGCGTCAATTCTGTAAGTTTACCTTGCTCAGGTTTCATTCGTTTATTGCATTTATTTATGAATCAAAGGAAATTTTGTTAGAGATGCAAATGACGCAACAACAAAATGGTGGCATTGGTTCTCATTTCTTGTACCTGCACGATAGTAGTCAAAGCCGATTCTGGTTATGCTGCATTCTGATAAAATCAAATTGGCCTTTTCTAGTCTATATAGTTTTTATGTCTATCTTAGAGGATTTCCAGAGCTTTCTATGGGTATCTAGGTGGTGTATATAGACTTAGGAGTAGGATAAGCGAAGAAAATGATGGGTTTTGAGCTATGGATAGTATTATCTTTGATAAGGTAGAATGTAAGTGTAGACCTAAAAAGCCTGACCCGAGGATGGAGAAGTTGATGATGATAGCAATGGTGATGATGACAATGACGATGATGATGATGTGTGTGTGTGTGTTTAGATGGATTCGTTTTCCATTCCCTTTTTTCTTATTCTTTTTTTTTTTTCCTTATTTTCCAAAGGTTTCGATCATATTGAAATGTGCCAATGTGTTTTTGTGCATGCAGGATGGTTCCATTGTTCCACATAGCATTATTGGTGATATTCAATCTCTCTTGACAGTTATGTATAATATTGTGGGCATATTCCTCTGCCAGAAATCTTCTGGTTTAATGGGAAATCAAACTGAGCAACCAGAAAGCCGATGCTTTGTGGATGCAGCTATTGCTTCTGCAAGCTTCAACACCTCAGTCCATCAATTCCCATCAAAATTCAAGTCAGTCTTGCTCCTTTCATTTCGTTTTGTTACGTAAGTTTCTTTTCATTTTCCATAAAATCATACTCAAAAGAGAAAAAGACCACATTAGAACTGAAGTAAGACCTGATATTTTTCATCTGCATTTTATTTTGTTTTGTCAGTTTTTTGTTCTTCAAACGACCAAACTTTTGCCAGGTTTCAACATAACAATAATTTATTGTTGCTGTGTTGGTCCCTATTACAAATGTGGAATATTTTTTCTGGGGCATTGACTTACACTAAATATTTAACTTTTGGTTGGTAATGAAATAGAAAGCTGAAAAGGAAAAGACCATAAAGTATAGGAGAAGTATGTGATAAGTGAACACCCACCTCTACTGAAACCTACATAAATGAACCTGCATTTCCCAAGAAAACCTGTTTCCCTTTGTGCTGGTTTTTTTTAATAATGTTTCCTTTGCTTGTGCCCCATTGTTATTTGTCCTTGTTTACATGATCAAAAGAAACTTCTTTTAGTGCTAATCTGAGGCCTTATTTGTTTTTTCCTGGATTTGATCTCTAAATATTCTTATTACCTCTTGAATAATTAATGCCTCAGCCTGTTACCATAAGGCCTCAGTTGATTTCCAATTGCTATTACACAAAGAGGTGGAGAGCCCAGTGCTGCCACAAGTCTAACTCCAAGCTACCACCTGTTGGCCAAGGGACCCATCTCTTCGCTGCTGCTTTTTTTTAAAGAGTGGCTTCTGGGGTTTCGAAACATTTAATGTAAGGCTGTTTAAATAGACGATTTCTAAATTCTAACCATCAAAGTTTTCTATTTTTCTTCTTAACTATCTATGAATTTTCAATTTCAACTGTTCATTCAAGGCCGTATATTGCATACCTATATCCTCTGATAGGACTTATACAAGCATTAGGTTTTACTATGCTTTTAGCATTTAGCCTTTTGTTGATCGTATTTGAAATTTAAACAACGATTTCATCTCTTTTTTTTTGTTTTTACATTTCAATTTTTTTTACTTTTGGTCTTGAACTTGAAATTACAATTATCACTATCAATAGGTAACTTCTCATTTTCTACATTTTCACTTTATATGTAGCCCTGTGAATCATGGTTTCTTCTTCTTCTTCTTCTTAAAGGAATGTGTGAATGGTGGAAACCATGTAATATTCAACTTTGCACCTGAACTTAGCCTTGATGATAAGTTTATTGTGGTTGCCATCTCAGGTTGAGCTAATTGTGGCCATCCATGAATTTGCTTGCTGAACATGGGCTCTGCTGTGCTGGTAAAGATAGTGAAGGTGAAGAAGGGACGTTTCTCAAGCTTGCAATAAAACATCTTCTGGCCTTAGATATGAAACTGAAGTCTGGGTCTCACCCTTCAAATAGAAACATTGAGATAAAGCAAACTGACATTTCATATTCTTATGATAACCATGCAAACATCTGTAACTGGTTTGAAGTCGAGGTCTGCTTTGGACGTAGATGCTACTGCAGTTGAAAAAGAGGAGACTATGGTTCTTGACAAGGATGCTCCAGAAGAAACAACTCCTGAGGCCCCCTTTGCTCATGAAGCTCATGAACCGTTAGAAGCTGAGAAGGATGACTCTGATGGAAAGTTGCATCATATGAAGCGACAAAATGTAACCAATGAAGTTGATGAAAGTGGAAGTCAGCATATTGATGTTGAAAGGGAGAAAGTGGAGTTGGGAATAGACAATGCTTTGGATCAGAGTTTTTTTTTCTGCTTATATGGTTTAAATCTTAAATGTGGTCCAGATTCATCTGAAGAAGATCTAGCCACACACAAAAACACTAGTCGTGGAGATTATCAAACTAAGGAGCAATGTGCTGATGTCTTTCAGTATATTTTACCTTATGCGAAGGCATCATCTGTGAGTACTATTAGCTGAGAAGTTCATTTCTACATAATTACAAACATCTACCAGTCAAACATCTCATTGTTCTTCCTTTCTCTTGATATTTATTTGCGACGTACCTTTGCATTATCAGAGAGCTGGTTTGGTTAAACTTCGAAGGGTATTAAGAGCTATACGTAGACACTTTCCACAACCACCAGAAGAGATGTTAAAGGAAAATCCAATAGATGAGTTCCTAGATGACATTGACTTATGTGAAGAGAAACTCTTTGAAGTGGCAATTTCTGATGGAAGCCCTGATGTTTTCTTGAACATAGTTCCAATTTGGCATGGCTTCAAAATTGCAAGGACCGACAGGGAGGTATGCAAGACATAATCCCTTACATGCACTCCGTCAAATTCATTTGTTAACTTGTCAGGATGGTCTAGACTTTCTGGATTTAGAATGGCAAATTATCTGCTTGACATGTTTATTATTATTAATTGCAGCTCTGAGCCATACGTAGAAGTTATGGAAACTTGTATTTCTTCTAGCCCAGAAGAGATGAGTGCCACAGATAAATGGCCTGGTTTTGTACTTACAGAGGAAGGTGAAATTTGTTGAGCAAAATGCAAACCTTTTTAAATATT
Organism: Chimonanthus praecox; assembly: GCA_022113865.1. NCBI lineage: Eukaryota > Viridiplantae > Streptophyta > Magnoliopsida > Laurales > Calycanthaceae > Chimonanthus > Chimonanthus praecox. The sequence goes on along the minus strand of CM039089.1, from coordinate 69,274,002 downwards.
TACTCTATAATCCGTTACGCTTTGAGAGTTGGCAGCGCCTTGCAAACATTTATGACGCAGATTTATTGACTTTGTTTTAATACATTGATGTAGATGCCTAAAATTTGAAGGGTGTATTATGATGCCTGATGTGATAAATTGTGGTTTCCCTAATCAACACTTCGTGTTGGGCTTGCTTTGATAAACTATGCCGTTCATCTGTCAGGGATGGTTGTATTAAGCAATGCCCTGATGATGATTCTAGTCATCCACTTGGTAGCATGTAAATTGAACACTTGAGCTGATGGTGTTTGGTGAGGGCAAATTAAGACGGTTAGGATTACACTTTTTTTTTTTTTTTCAAAAAAAAGGTCTCACATCTATGGCTAAACACTTTAAAAATGCCAACTGCGGTCTCCATTTATACGTAGCTTGTAGCCTAGCAAGTCTCTCAGCTGAATCTTGTATATTTCCTCCAGAGTAAAGTTGAACTTGATGTTGGTGTAATTATCATTATTTTCAATGATTAATTCTCATCCTTAAATTTCAACACAGGAGGTGGACTTGCTGCTAAATGATGGTAGTAAGCACAAAAATACTGTGGAATGGAGAAAACATGCTTCTCTACCTCAGAGAGTTGAGACCAGTAGAAGGAGAAGTAGACGTTGTTTATTGATGAGTTTGGTGCTAGCAAGTACTCCTACTCAGAAGGTTTTATTCCAATCATATATTCTTCTAATTGTTGTGATGTCTACCTTATTTGTCATTTTAATGATTTTTTTTCCTTCCAGAGTCAGATACATGAGTTATTGGCGCTTGTGTATTATGATAGCCTTCAGAATGTTGTACCAATTTATGATCAGAGGGCTGTTGTACCGACAAAGGATGCTGCCTGGAAGATCCTTTGCCAGAATTCCATGAAACATTTTGAGAAGGCCTTTCATTACAAGTAGTTCTCAACTCTTCTTGATTACCATTTGTTCCATTCTGAAGTTATCTGATATTAATCTCACTTGCATGCAGTTAATGTTCTTTTTACGTTGTAGGCCAGAGTGGTCTCATGCCTTCTACTTGGGGAAACTTTCTGAAAAGTTGGCATATTCGTATGAGGAGGCTTTTTCATACTATAGCAAAGCCATCACTTTGAACCCATCTGCTGTAGATCCTGTATACAGGATGCATGCATCACGTTTAAAGTTACTTCATGTATGCGGAAAGCATGATCTAAAAACTCTCCAGGTCAGTAGTCTAAGGAACATTTAATCTAATAAATTAGCAGTTCCTTTTGTTTGGTTCCTGATGCAACTAACAGACCTCAATCGAGTTTGGACAAAAAACTTATGGTTAAAATACCATAACCGTACAAATGCACATTTGTGCACTTCATGATCATGTGGGACCCCCCTCTTGATCTAAAGTACTACAATTTGGTACCATTGTATTGGAAATTAAGTCAGCTCTCCAATGCAAAAAAAACAGAAGTCAAATAGAAGTCTGGATGGAAAAATTACAAAGGTTGGAAGGAGATGTGGAAAAAAATATGTATGTCATCCCCCACTCCTAGGGCAGGCTACCCTATAGAGCTAGCATTGTATAGCCAGCTTGATGAGGCTGGCCAGACCCTTTTACTTGCCATTTTGAGGGCTTCCTTAGTCCTATAAAAAGGCCTCTTTGGGGATCTTTTCTAGTTGGGGACATTTTGAGAGCACTTTGGGTGAGGAACTTGGAGGATCATTCAATTGGAATTTCAAGGAAAACTGGGAATTCCTACGGAATCTTGAGAAAACTTAAAAAAAAATGTTGTAGAACTTGGGTCCCTCGTTCTGCTAACTCGACTGCCGATGAGTTTGATCGTCAGTGGTTAGCTTTAGAATCTAAAGTAGTTTCTAACTACTTGTAGCTATGTTTTGGGGGGCCTTTTTGGCCTTCTTTTGTGCTTGTATTCTTTTCTTTTTAATGAAGTTATCTTTCAAAAAAAAACTCTCCTTCTCTTCTCCTCATTTTATTTATTTCGTAGCGTGGCTTGGGGCCACTACTTCAGGGCATTTAAGAGAGCAACATACCAAGGCTTAGGGTTGATACCTTAAGAGTTGTCTATTTCCTTGAGGAAAGCAATTTTGTGGAAAAAAATTATTTTAGTGTTCTATCCATTTATATCACAAGTACTATGAAATCTAGCCTTGTTTCGACTTGGATAGGTCTTTGCTTGAATCAGGTGCCTACCAAAAATTGCTTTGATTAGATATGTGAAGCCATGTTTTTTACAACCTAAAGATTGGATATTTTTCAATCCAAAGTGGGGTTAGCTTCAATTCCTTTGAGTGATAGGTAAGCTTCAATTTAACAATGAGTGTTTGTAGAATGGGGTCAAAGTGGCTGAGGATTCAATTCATGAGCGATAGAGGGGTGCAAATGGTGAAGGAGATGCAAATGCAGCTGTAGTGGGCCCTCATATGAGCATCGGTGCAGCAGTACAAAACTGGTTACTAGGGTTCCTACATATGTGTGTGTGTGTGTGTGGGGTGGGGGGGGAGGAGACAGAGAGAAGGGTGTTGAGATATATTTTTAGCAGTTTCCCTAATTTATCAGTTACTATTATTGTATTTTCCAATTTAGGCCTTTCCTTAATTGGTGCTTACCAATATTGTATTTACTAAGTTTAGGACTTTCTCCTTTATTTAATTTTACCTTCCTTATTTGTATTATGTTTTCCCTATGAATATAAATCATGGGGTCTCTCCTTGATTAACTAGTGCCTAGAGGATCCTGAATTTGTGTGTGTGTGTGGGGTATGTTCTATGATTTTACCTTGTTAATGTCCATTGCTTTATTTATGCCTTCTTTTTTCTTTTGCAAGGGCAACAAAAAGATTTATTGCTTCAAATCAAGAAGGCTACAAAGCAGATTATTGAAACAATAATACGCAATGCCTTAAAAAGGATCTGACAAAAAAATTGGATCTCTTCCCCCCTTGCTTTGGCCAAAGTCAGCCACCCCATTAGCTGATTGCCTAACGTGTCTGAAAACAACCTCATTCTGCGCAATTGAGCAAGTCTCTAAATCTTGGAGTGAACCTTGGGCATATAATTTTTACATTTTTTATCATTTGAAGCAAGTCTAATATTTCTGCTGAATGCTCAGGCCTCTTAAAGTTTCTCCTGATTTTCGGTTGTCACTTGTAATTCATAGAATCTACCATTGATTATTGATACTATTTTCAGGTTATCGCGACATATTCCTTTAGTGAAGCAACAAAAGAGACTGTCCTGAACATGTTTAGTCAGTTGCCTGTGGATGTTCGGGATGGAAACATTCGAGAAGATTCCGAGAATGGGAAAATGCATCAAGAAATTCATCAATTGGAAGCTGCTTGGAACAAACTTTATGGGGATTGTCTTTCAGCCCTTGATGTCTGCGTTGAAGGAGAGCTGAAGCATTTCCACAAGGCTAGGTACAGGCTTGCTCAAGGGCTGCACAAGAGAGGCGAGGGTGGGGACTTGGAGAAGGCGAAGGATGAACTCTCATTTTGCTTCAAGTCATCTCGGTCTTCTTTTACAATCAACATGTGGGAAATTGATGGGATTGTAAAGAAGGGAAGGTATAGAAGTTTTTTGTTTTTGCATTTAGCGATTATGTAAGTAGATTGTCATATACACCTGTAGGAGTTCAACTTGTAAATGTTGGGCTGGTTTGGCTTTGGGCCAGCCAGGTCGATTTTGAGCCTGAGCCCAAGAATAAGCCCAAAAGCCAGGTTACTTGTACAATGTAATACATTTATACATAAATTACAAACATATACATGAATACATAATAGTATTGAGATCTGAGCAATGCGTAGGGTCAGTAAAAATGAAAAACAAAAAATGACAATTAAACATGATGATGAAAATGCCTACCAAAAACACTTGACGATGAAAATGAAAATCTTGAAAATTTTGAAATGGTAAATGAAAATTTTAATACACCGTAATAAAGTTACATTTTAGCAACTTAATGATGTAATTATTTTTTATTTGAAATATATTCTGTTGATTTGAAAATAAACATTAAATTAATTTAAAAACTAAGATTTGCAAATAAGAAATAACATAGAAAAGGTATAAATTCTAATAGATAAACTAAGTTTATTAGAATATAACTATTTAAAGTTACAAAAAATAAGCTAATTTAAACAAAATTTAATTCAAAATCCAATGGCAAGAGAAGACATATATAAAAAATGGTAACTAAAGCATATATGGTAAAAAAGGTGAAATTTAATTGATAATTAAAATGTAATTGATATCAATTAAATTAAAGTATATAAAATATCAATTAAAATTTTCCATTTCAAAAAATTAATTGATAAACTAAAATAATGAAAATATATATTTTTTGAAATATAACTGAGATTGTAACAGCTTAAATGAATAAAGCAAAAGTGAATTTAATTGAAAGAAGGTAGGGAATTTCCTAATAGCAATTTATAAAAATTTAAAAAAAATAAAGAAATAAATTTGGTAGCTAATAAAAGAGTTTAAAAAGTAAAGAAATGACTCAAATGATACTAAAAATGATTAAAAGTTTTGAAATTTAAAATTCTTTTGGCATCATACTCTATCATGTATCGTCATGTATTTCTGCTAGACACTATCCAACCATTGCATATACTCAGATTGAGTAGAAAACATATATAGGCTAGATGGAGCCCCTCATCTTAGAGTTCATATTTTATAAAATAAAAATTTAGAAAATGTTATAAAATTGATCATGTAAAAAAGAATCACACTATATGTATAAATGATGCTTGAATGAGAGAGGACCTTTTTTCTATTTTGAGCATTTATGGTACATTAGTCTACTACTGTCTTGTTATCTGAACTATTTCATTAGTGCCTGCTACTTGCATGGTCATGCCCTGCTAGCTCTCTTTCGGTGATTGTTACCATTTTATTACGGCAAACTTGACAATTGCAGTCATATCAACTAATGTTTGTCTAATTCCCCATATACTAATATGCCTTTCATTTTATCAACCATACATTGGTTAGGATAAAACAGGACACTGTATGGACTGAAATATCTCAATATATCAGCCTGGCTTATGCTGGTTTCTTGAAGGCTTACATTCTGGTAGGGGACAATATTTCAAACTCAGATTGCAGTCAATGATATAAATTCATTGAGTGCGTATTCAGTTGGTTATTGTCATCTATTATAGAAGTTTTTAGTGCCTCTTACCATATGTGCTATAGTCCGTGGTACATATCATGAAACCTTGTGGATCATCAGAAGGGGTTCTGCATAAACAGCTATGTCTCAGCAAATGGTTTGACATTCTATGTTTCTATCAGTTCACTTGTTCCTATTTACAGACGAAAAGCTCCAGGTCTCAGTGGACACAAAAAAGGGCCTAGAGGTCACCTTACCAGAACTCGAAAATTATTACTTGCATTCGAAAGTACATGCTGCTCTATTTGGACCTATTAGAGAAGACTGCAGATTTCTCTACCCTTGAACGGGCATACATGTCAATTCGAACAGATAAGAGGGTAATTGATCTGTAGACCTCTAATTTTCCAATTCTGACTAATGCTGTAGGCCTTCATTAACATATTCTTAATAAAAAGTGCAGAATATTTTACTTTTTAACAACCTACTGACAAGCTTCCTTCTTTTTGAAGTTTTCATTGTGTCTGGAAGACATTGTTCCAGTGGCTCTTGGAAGGTACATTCAAGCCTTAATTGCATCTATCCTCCAAGCTGAGACTCTTGCCGCTGATGCCATTGGCACTGTTGAGCATCTTCTAGAGAAGTTCAACATATTCATTGATAACACAAACTTGTGGATGGATATAAGCACTATACCTGAATTGAAGGGCCCAGAGTTATCAGAAAGCAATCTACAGGTAAGCCAAATGCATTCATTCGTATGTCATGGTAACTGTTATAGTCATGAATGATGAGATCATCAACCTGAGTTCATACCCATGTTTATGCATAGTATTATGCTAAGGCTTTGAGTCTATGTGAAAACACAATTTTGTTATACACTATTGATCTGATGGGCCTCACCGCTATAGATGATCCAAGATGGGGCACGTTCTATTACTTCCTGTTTTTTACACTGGCATTTGCAATTGATGATCCAATGGTGTGTGCGGATTGAGAGGTTTCACATGCCCCGAATGACTAGTCGGGTGAGACGCTTGGACACCGTCGGTCATAAAAAAAAAATGATGATTCCAATGGTCTCTGTGTGTGTGTTTTTTTTTCTTTTTTTAAAGATACTAAATCTTATTGGAAAGAAAAGCAAAACTTTCAAACTTTAGCTGTCTATGGGAGTAAGTTGGCAAATAGAGTCACTGGAAACATTTCATTTGAATGGGAAGGGAAAAAGGTCACGTCTAATTTCGTAGTTTGCTACATGTCTGTGCCATTGGAGAGAACTGCTCACCACTCTGACACTCTTTATAAAGATCAGATGCCCAGCTTGCCTCTTCAAATCCTTTGATAGGGGACTCCATTGAATCATTAAGGATGTACTTGATGCAATTAGGGCATGCCTGTTCTTATATCATGGAAAGCCTAACTGTCTGTCCTTCCAAATCAGCCATGCTATCACAAGCAGTATTGTTTCCACAGCTCTGTGAAATGGGGAACGCCAAAGTTCAGTGCAAAAATAAATGATCAATTTATTCTTCACTGGCCAACAAAAGGGAAAATATATTTGGAGTGTTCAATTCTAGATTTAAGATGGTCAAAGATATTTTTTCAGGTAACCTTTTTTTTTCCTCTATTGTTCTCTTATATATTAGTGAAAAGATTGAAAGGAACATGTTTTCCAGTATCACCACATGACATAGAACATCCCTCCATGTACAAAGAAACCACAATGCAAGGACACAAAATACTACCTTATCTATCCCAAATCAATCCTGGGCCCATTCTCCATTATTAGTAGGGGCGAAAGGGCTTTAGCTGTATGCTTTACTTGCCGAAATCAAGGAAGGCAGCTAGTCTATTCAACTCTTGTCCAGTCCAGTCTATTCTTGTTAAAGTGCCCTCCAAAGACAAGCATACTGGGAAAGAAAGCTAGCTAGTCCACGCAAGAAGGCAAATCTTATTTTTCTATACCTCTCTATTGGAGGGGAACTCAAAACTGATATGCTGCCAGCTCTACTAGAGTGGCTTGTTTGAGTGTTGGCTGCCTCCACTCACCCTCTTATCGCCACTTCTCTTGGTTAAGACTTTCCTATGCTCTCGTCCACAGAGCTGGCCTGATATCTCCCGGCTGCCCATCCTGTATCTGTAGACCTCCTTTATAACAACCCCTTTTGCATTAGCCATCTTATGGAGAAAACAGAAAAACGTCTGCTAAACACTGACATACACCCCTTGATCTACTGAAAGATTTTGATCTTGGGCCAAACAGATACTGGATTGGCATATTAGTGCTGGTTAGCAACTTCCTGTGATCCCTTTTCTCTTTAGCTGAAATAGCATCATCCAACTTCTTGCATTGCATGCTCAGCTACTTCCTCTATTTGCACTTGTTCCCCCCTCCACTTCCTTTGTTGAAAGATCAAATTGGAACTCTTATATCTAAGCTGTCAATTGGATAAGCTATTGTTGCTACTGGCATGAGCAGGCCCCATAAGAAAACAGCTCACAAACCCAAGAGGAGATAGACAATTTTGTATGCCTAGTTCCCATGTCCATTTTCAATCCATCCCAGCCAGTGGTAGGCCACCAAAATTGAGATTAATCTGGCCCACTCCCCTCTTACATTTCTATTAAAATTCAAGATGGCATACTGAACACATCCAATATTCCAGTATCATAACTGGTTTACAGTCCGTATAGTGTTCATGGTAGGGCTCATGAATCAGCTATTGTGATCACTAAACCATGGGCCTTCTTGGTACCTACTCAAGGACTGCAATCACTATGCTCATCGTTAAGTTAATTTTCATACAATTCTTCATGTATTTCATTTCTGTATGTACTTTGACATTATGTCCTTGGACAGTTACATCCATCAATATATCTGGTCTTTGGAGCAAGAAGCCAGATTAGATACAATTGAAGGAATGAATGAGAAGATCCGGAAGCGTTTCAAGAATCCAAAATTGTCAAATAGCAACTGTGCCAAAATATGCAAGCATGCTTCTGTGGCTTGGTGCCGCTCTATTCTTATTAGTTTGGCCTTGATCACACCATTACAAACTGAACATCAAAATCCTCAGGTTCTTACTTCTGTAGTTGGCAATTTAGAAAACCTCCACCTCCTCTATGCTGATCTACAAGTTGGTGAACTATGGAGTCCAACATTTGAAGATCCAACCCAATTGAAGGCTCTGGAAATGAAGTGGAGCCAGTTGTTATCTAAAGAAATGTCCATGTCAAGCAATCATCTGAAGAAAATATAATCTGCCTCTGCTTACTGAAATGTGCCTACAACTTCTATAGGGAGAGTTCTTGTGGAACATTCCATCTGGAATCAACAACTGTACACGGTGCCATCCCGGTTAACAACAGAAACCATGTCCACCTGGAACAGAAGTTATTGACATGATTGATTTGAGCATTCCACGAAAGCTGCTTCTTTGGGCATACACATTAGTGCATGGACATTACTCAAACATCCTGGCTGTTGTAAAGCACTGTGAAGAAAATGCAAAGGTTTGTAATCCTGTTATTGGAGATACTTATCTATGATTGGCAGATATGCAGGATGTGATTAATACCCCTCTCAAAAATCTGGGATTTGGGTACCATCAGTTACTTACCATAATAAACTTGCTAGGTGTTTCTGGATGATGATCCTTTCATTGGATGCTGTTGAAATTTTATATTACAATTCATGCATTGGCCGGTATCTCTTGGTATCCTTGTGGTACAATATTAATATTCATAGAGTTTGGGGATAAATCTAACTCGTAAGTACTGGATGTGATTTGTAAATACAGTCAAGGATGAAAAAGGGGACTCTGGCATCATCCACTCTCTTACACACGAACATACCTACTTGTTCTCCTCATACAGGTACTTGAGCTGTACCCATCTATCCTGTATACCTATTGATTGTCATGTGATTTCCTTGTGATTGATTGCCTTGTTTACACTTGCACACATATACTAACATGAATGGAGTACAGTGGCAGTCACTGGTGGTGGTGGTGGGAAAGAGAGAGCTAGTCATGATGAATCTGGTGAAGCTGAGGAAAACCCCTCTATTCTCGTTGGATGTGCTTCCACGCATGAGGATCATGTGCAAGCCTCAAGCATGATTTCTTCTACTTGTGAAGCAAATAAAGTTTTGTCTGTCCAAGCCATGCCCCTTCCTAGTGGCACACTTGGAAATTTGGGAGCTGCCCCACCTCTCCTTCAGTGCAATAACACTAATGTCGAAAGGCCCATTCAAGATGGACATGAAGGAAGCAATGATATGGGCTGAACGTAGCTAAGGACAACCCGATTTGTAATGCACGGCGTGACCTGTACATCATTCTGCCGTTGGCTGCTGGTGCTTTTACTTTTTTCTTTGTATTATATTTTCTTATTACTAGTTATTTATTGATTGAGATAGAGAGAGAGAGAGAATCCCTTATATTGGTTGAACAATCTACTGTTCATGCCAGCAGTAGTACTTCCTTACCATTGTACTTTACAAGCTACAAGAAAAGATTGGGTAGACAAGAACCACCCTTATGCTTCAAATTCACGAGGAAACAATTGTGACGTCATTGAACGTTCACAAATACCGATATTCTGTCCTTCCCTTTCTTCCAACTTTTTTTTTTTAAAAGAGAAATATTAAAATAAGAGAAGGATACAAAGAAGAGAAGATGGTCTAACAACCAAACCAAAGAGAAAAAAAAACAAAGAGCAAAGAGAACAAAAATGACTAGCTCTAATTAGATACCAAAAGATTAGAGACATCAAATAAAAATAATTTGCCTCAATCTTGTGAAAGAAACTTCTATCCCTTTAGCAACCAACTTAATCTTCCTAATCACAGTAATAAATCTCTAGAGTGGTCTTCTTTGATCCATTATCCAGTTTAATTGCATTCCCTTCAACAATGAGTTTTTTACCATACGATTTTTAGATATGCAAAGTTCTCTTAATGCTAAGAATTTCTGCCTTATTGAAATCTTTAGTATCCATAAACTCGTTGAACACAATAGACGATATTTTCATGATTCTGTCTAAGTCCTTTCTTTCCAACTTGTTTTATATTCTTAGCATTTTACTTTTTTTTATTTACAATAATGAGCTTATTATATGACAAATCTTATTTAGGATTGCATTTTACTTTTGAATACAATATGAACTTACGTTTTCTTTTGATTACTACAATGAGCCCATTTGTATGCCTTGTTTTGGCCTTTTGTCATCACCCCATTCGTATGCATAGTCTAAAACCCAAAGTAGAGGATTAAGTTCAGCCACTACAATACTATCATATCTTATCGTTGGTACACTTGGGTATTCTAAATGTCAAATACCCTTCTTTTCATCTTATGAGCCTAGTTAGATTTATAAAAATACCATTTTTACATTTTTCTAGTGTGTGAAGTGGAAAGTAATACATCTTCAGTTGTTTCATACGTATGAACAAACATGGAATTTGATGAGTTTTAAAGGTTAGCATATAAAAAAGGGTAGCGATCATCCCATAGACATTTTGTGTAACTCGATAAAGGTTTTAGTGTTATCAATTTTACTCTTCACATGAACAGTAGAATTGGACCCTTTATGAATAGTAAATTCTCGAGCCGATTTACTGTTCATGCGAATTTCGGCTAAACGAATTTACTGTTCATGCAAAGGGTTGATGAGTCAATTTTACTGAATTGTTAGCCTAAAAGAATAGTGATCTGTCTCAGGGTTTAAAAATCGATATCGACCGATATTTTTCTCTCTTCTTTTGTTTTTTAAATATCGGCCGATATTGTGAATATTGGCCGATACGATACATATCAACTGATTTACATCTCCAAAACCGATTATATCGGCCGATACGATACGTATCGGCCGATATTTCAACCCTGATCTGTCAATTAAAAAGTAAAAAACTGACGTCCAAATTCACTATCCTTCCCAAGCACGTCTTAGGACGTATGATTCAATAATGAGGCTTTCATGTAATTTCAGCATTTCTTTCCTCGCCAAGAAAAGTTGTTCCAATATTCAAGCCTCGGCAAATAACAGTAAAATTCTCAAAATCTGTGTGAGATTTTCTTACTTCATAAAACAAAAACACTAGCCTAGCAAATCCTTATGACTCAATGTCCTTATGACTCAATGTTGATTCTAAACACATCTTTCAAAAAAACAATTAATTCCAAACACAGATCAGCAAAAGAAAGTAATTGCTGATATGTTGTTTAGAAGAACAAGTTTCACTTAAACATCTTTATTCATTTGACTTAAAGCAAATAAATTGACCGTTCACAAAAAAACTCTACTTTAGCCGTCTATTGTACTTAAAGAAATTAATTTATTTAAATTATCACATTGGCAACTATTTCTTTGATTTTGTAGAGCCATTGAACCCACACCTCATTGCGAAATGTCATCTAACTTAAATTGACGACTCATTAACCCAATTATATTACCTTAACATAGTTCCACATAAATACTTGAAGTGGCCGATTGAAGGCTTCACGTATGGTTTTCAATTTGATCTTCTACCGTTTTACATCCCATCTTTAGAGAGAGAATCATACATAGTATTAAGAGAGAACAAAACAGGAAATACATTTCTAAAGAATTAATCCTCAATAGAGTTTGTATTACCAATTTACTATATTTGAATAATATTAGCTTTCATAAATTGAAAATTTTGAATCTCAGATTTCCAGGATTCACGTTTCAAGGCCAAAGCAGGGTTGCTTTGTAACCTGTAATGTTATACGTTTACATAAAACATTACATGAAATATAGAAATCGATATTTTAGGAATCTGAGAAATGGATATTTCTAAGTTATTCCTAGGCAATAGCTACCTTTCTAGATTGCACAATGTACATTGGATCTGAGCGCCCAAGATTTGGAGATATATCTACAGCCTGCAAGTGAAAATACAAAATTTTCAATTAAATCTGAAGTCACTAAATGGTATACACGCAATTTAGTAATGAGTTAACATAAACTGAAACACAGTGTACATAAGTTGCTTTAGTTATTATGCTGGTGATGTTTTCGCCATCACTAGGTACAACTGCGTTGCAGTTGGATTGACCAAGAGCATTGGCATTGAGAGTGGCAAGGAGGAATCAGTTCAAACTTAGTGCCACAATCTGAAAGGATCCATTTTCTTGGTGCAACCATGGAACAATATTTGAGGGCTTGATGAGGATATCAAAGATAGACGAGTGTAGGGAGTGAAAAGTGGAGACAAACAAGCAACGCTTATGTGATGGTCAAGAGCCACTTGGTTAAGGGTACTTTCTACAACACTGCAGCTGTACCAGCAATTTTTATATGGTATGAAATGCACAAAAAATATGGGACCAAGATGGGTATGTTGAGCTGGGGCATGGAGCATTTACAAAACTGGGGCCAGAGTACCTCCATAATTCTATCAGCATCTGAAAATAGAAGACAAAATGAAGGAAGGGCATCTTAACATTGTTTGGGCATACCACTATTCAAAAAAAAAAAACATTGTTTGGGCATACACTAGAAAACCGAGGAGTTGCCGGTAAAAAGTATTGGGAGAAAGAACAGATCTATTAAAGTGAGGACTAAAAAGTTAGAAGCAACATGTAATGTTGCAAAGTCAAAAAAAATCTTCCCCTAACCAAAGATGAGTAGGAAAGTAAAGGCAACCCTAGAAAGATGGGATGAGGGTTCAATAATGATGATGACATACCAGATAGGCCTCAAACACAGTGGCTATTAATTTTAATTTAAAAAAGGACCGAAAAATGCTGTTCCACATGATATGATTCCTGTTTTCAATACTACCACATAAAACATCCATGCTACAAAGTATAGTTTATTCCACTTGCAATTTGGGGTACAACCAAACATGCCCATCAACAAAAGCAACTCACGACTTCTTAAAAAAAAAAACAAAAGAAACTCATGATAAAAGTTGTCAATTGTGGACACACAGGATTGCCAAATTGCACTTACAAAGATATCATCATCATCAAAGTCATCTCATCTGGAGTTGCTTGCATTAACACATGCATGCATGCACCAAAATTTAAAATAGATACATGAGCACATAAAATGTGGAGATCATTCCCAAAACAGCATAAGGCAGTTAATGATTTTAAAAAGTCCAACTTCCAGATCAATAGCAATTCATGCCTGGAATACAAACAGTCATGTCATGCAGCCCATTCCATTCTAGAATAATAATAACAATCATAACAATAAAACAACAACAGTAACTACTGAATAACAATAGCTATCTTCCTATCTATCCAGAATCAGGTTTCTAAGTTCGATGCCTCTACTTTAACCTATCAAAAATCACATCTTCTATTATCCTACAATCTCTCAAGTCCATTACACTATCAATCTAAGTATTTAAAGGTCTTCCCAATGTTTTTAAAACCGAAACCGGCCCATCGTTGAACCGACGGTTCAACCGTAATCAGCTCAGTCACGGGTCAATTCCCTAATAAAACCTTGCAACTTAAAAAATCGTAAAAACCTCGAACTGTGACCCTGAGAAAGAATTTTTAAAAATTCAAAAATCTATTTTAAAAAATTTAAAAAGGGCTTCCCTTCAAAAAATTAATTCATATGACCCAATGGGCCACAACATCCCAGTCCCAAAAGGCCAAGTAGCGTGATTTCCATTTTCACATTCCACCTTTTATAGCTATCGCATGTGTCATCCTCTCTGTAATTGTCGATGTGGGACAAAGGGAGTAAACACTCCTTATCCATTACTCCCTTGCTGAGAGTGACTCCCATGTCCCAACCGTAAACACTCCTTACTTCTTAGTGTTTCCTGAGAGTCTCAAACTTGAACAGTGGCATTCGATGGGATTGCTAAAATTTATTTATAATTTTTTTATTTATTTACCTTTCAAAAAAATATTTTATTATTTGATATAAATTAATGAGAATAAAAAGTTAAATTTAACATTCAATATTTTAATTTAAAATTTTCTGTTTTCACTTTAGAGAAAGATAATATTCTAAAAATAATTTTATTATTTAATTAAATTTGAATAATTACATTTTATTTAGATGGGTCGGTTTTTAAAATATTGGGTCTTCCCCAACTTCTAGTACTTTCCAGCTGAACCTTCCAATTCTGTCTTGGGGACATTTCCAGTCTTCTACATAACTGCCCAAGCCATCTCAATTGAGATTCCTTTATCTGCTCATCTACTAGCGGTGTTTGGAATGATCTCTCAAATAGAATTAGAGGTCCTGTTAGTAGCAATGGTTCCAAAATGATGGACATAAGAGATCCAGCTTCCAGCAAGCACAAAATGATTTCCTTCTTTCACGAGTTCATGTGACAAAGCATCAGGTCGTAATGATGTTATCACCTTAGGAGGGAAAGGGGAAGGCTGTCCCTTCTTGGAGGCATTAGATCCTTTTCTCAATGATCAGATTGAAAAGGAAAGGCAGTAAAGGAGAGTCGTACATACTGAGGATCTAGCAAACACAAATGGGAGGAAGTTTAAGAGGATAAGAGAACCTAAAAGAAAGAGAGGAGCTCAGATGCTTGCTGCAGGGGCAAGATCTGAGTCGCTTGTGATGCAAAAGGATAACTTCACAGATGCAGAGGATTTGTAGCTTTGAGAACAGGATAAAGTCAGAAAAAGGTTCATTTCTTCAAGCCTGCAAATGTCTAGTGTTATTTATAGCTATCAAAGAGTGGGAAATGCAACAAATGTTTGGTGTCAAGGTCCCTGAGCATTGCATGGACCCAAACCCACCCTTCCCTCTACCTCCCTTCCACCCAGTTATCATAATACAAGGAAGTTGAAATGGCCTCAGGATTTGCCATTCTAGTGATTACGGCCCTACCAAACACACCCAATATCATGGAATCACTACATGGCAATTCCACTCTTATTCAGATTATTAGGGATCCCAAATAGCCTCAAAGAAATGCCAAAATAGAAAGGAAAGGTGATACCAAACAATGGACGTTCACAAATCAGTAAGTTGTTCCAAGTGCAATCAATGTAACCAAAACCAAATCAATAAGGTTTTATTTTGGCTGAAATTCTGAATTGTGGTTATAAATGCTGGCTCATAGGAATTGGTAATCAATATTAACGACTGGGGCTGATAATGACAGCAGAAATAGCATATAAAGTGTATCATGACTCTTCAGATTCCACAAAGCACACTAGCACTTACGACAACCTTGGGCGCCATTGTTGAAATGCACCATAACATTCAATGCAATCTATACCAGCTCCAAAGTACTGCCAACAAGCAGAACTCTCTGGAGAGGACTGCTGAATCATAGAATACGTTTTTTTAAAAGAATGCTAAAGAAACAACAAAAATAGAGGAAATAGGCATGTCAATAGTGAAAGGAAAATAAACAAATATCATTCAAATACCTGAGGGGTTCAAAACCTCCCGCATAATGGAAATAAGACCCAACAATCCATACATGATCAGCATCACCAGTTGATGTCCATATAGATAGCTTTCGTCCAGAAGCAACGATTGGAGAAACTGAAAAAAAAAACCATAGTGAAAACAGTTAAGCATTGCTGACAAGAGGGTGAGATTAATTAGCAATAGCAATTTCTAATTGTGTCTCTCATTGCTCTGAATTTAAGTGGATTGACTGGTCGAGTTCATGGTCCCCCCTCCCCTTTGGTCTGTACTTAGCTGCAGACATGTTTCATAGGGATTTTTTATTTAAACTAAAGTCAGGATCTAAATTATTTACATTCAGGAATTAATAGATAAAATTTTAGATGACATCCACCTAAATGGACCACTTCATCAATGTTTCAGAGTCAGAAGAAATTCTATATTAGTAAATACTACATGGTATTTAAATGGAAACTGTTTGGCTGAGAGAGACTTTTTCTTGTTATTGGGATTTCTACATAAAGGTCTCGAAATAATGAAAGACTTCTCTAAGTTCCAAAAATAGAAAAGCAGTGTGTGAAACACTTCCTTAAATTAGAATTTAATTTAGGAAAGTTCATTTGGCAAGAGTAGGTAGCATAGTTGGAAGGAGATGCGTTGGTTCTAGTAAATTAACCATGAAGGAATCTCCGAAGCATGTTATTGAACAACGTATCAAGGAGTATAAAGATTATTTCAAGGAAAAACCTAAATAAAAGGTCATCGAAAAAAGAATGTAGTATGTTCCTGCACCAAAATCGAGGTGGCACATTTGGAAACACTCCATTAATCATAAAAGTGGTTAAGAAGGGAAGGTTACAGCATGGATTGTGATTAGGCAAGGGCTATAAATAAAACCTGCTAGATGACGATCGCTTTTGCTTTAGTGCCAAATAGTTTAAGTGCGAATCAAGGTTAGAGAATGAGTCAACTCAAGACTCGCCCAAGTTGACCCATTTTAGGGATCAATAGGTCAAAAACACAAGGTTCTCCCTGTATTGCAAAAACATGACATGACTCGAGCAAGATTTTCTGAGTTTTGAATGATTTGGTGACTCGTGTTCAAGTAGCCAAATCAAGAGGCAAGAGGAGTCCATTCCTAAGGTAATGTAAAAGAATACTTAACTATTGAAAAGAGGATTCAAACATATACCAAGGAGGAAATCAAAATCTATATCATCTCATTCCTCAATACTCCAAAATGCTTTTCGTCTTGACTGAACTTTTTATAAATTATATAAACAAGTACATTTATTCAACACTTAGGCATAATTTTAAATCTTCAATAACAATTAAGAATATGACCCATCTGAGTTGTCATGGTGACCCCCCCCCAACCCCCCCCCCCAAGTCAAATATAAGATAACTAGAGTCTAGTCCATGTCCTGATTTTTCCTACCTCAGTGTAAACATAATTGATTGATGGGTTTGGATTTACAGAAGACAGGCCCCACAAGGATCAAATGACCCTTCTGCAAGAAAAAAAGCAATCAAACATATCCATAAAACAGATATTTAGAAGACATAATGAAATGCTGAGAATCACAAACATTCAGCTGCATTAAGCTATTTATCATTTGTGGAAGAACAAAAAAAAGTTCTCCCTATTTTATGGGTAGTGGACCAAATTAGGAGAAAAATTTTCTTTGCACTCAAAATTGCAAGGAATCAAAATTGAACTAATGAAATGCTTCTGGGAATAACTAATTATTGTTCCATTGTGGATGGTTGAAGAATTTTGTAAAACTCTATCCAATTATGAGAAGCTATAAAAGCTTACCTCATTATTGCTAAGCCTCCTGGCTTGAGAATTCGCTGCATCTCCTTGAAGACTTCAATTGGTTTGAAGTAATCAACACTAACCTGCAATGTTCATGAAATTGTACAGGAGATTTTCAAAATCCATATGGTTAGGAAAGCATATCTAACTTCATATAATACAAATGAGAGGGTAGGTGAAAATTCACTCAACCCTCAATTGAAGATACTGGAGGGAGTCTAGTTAACATGTCTGATTTTATTTGAAATGATGCTGAAGGCCCTACATTATCTGACATAATGAATAACAGCCAACACCATTGTCAACCTAGAAATCATACATCCACTTTGAAGTTATACCTGTGCTATGTACCCCAAGTTCATTAATTTATGAGGCCACAAAATAAGCAATAAGAAACTCTAAAGTTGCAAAGTATGGAGATGGGGAATATATGAGAATAGAATGTGAGGTAAAAAAAAAAGAGAGAGAGAGACACCACCCACCGCATTGGTTATAACATCAAAGGCATTGTCTTCAAATGGAAGTTTGGGTTATCATTTAAATCTTGTATTATATACTCAGTCAAAACCTGAAATAACAATGAACACTGTCAAAAGAAGAGCAAATGGAGCTTAGTAATTGTTATATTACATCAACTATGGCTTACAAGAATCCGCTTGCTTTGGCTTGAATAAAGCCACCCAAGGAAAATTTAAGAAATGAGGGAGAGAAAACATGATAGCTCATATGGCTGAATGAAAAAGTAGAACTCTTAAAGCCAACCCTAAATAGATGGGACAACAGCCATGATAACGTTAATGATGGCAACGATGAGAAATGCCCTCCTTTTTCAAGATATATATATATAGGTGGATATATGTTTATTTGAAATATGGGATAAAAGCCATGCACAAGTTAAAAAAAGAGTTCGAACTGACCAGATTTGGACTTCACTCAAGAAGCATACACAATTGATTTCTGAAGAATTTAGCCCCTATAGCTTTTCACCATAAGCACTTTGCATCTCAAAGTGCAAAACTAGACTAGCTTCCTAATGATTGATACTACAGCTAACCACAAAGGTTCACCCAGTGGAATACAAAACTACCCATCTATAGAAACTAAGTGAAGATACCGGATTCCGCTTTAGCTCTGCTTCATTCATGCCCAAGCCTACAATCCTATCTTGCTTGTATCCTGCTGGGAAATGGCTCACCTAGTTACGTAACAAAATATCATCAGAACTGAGGAAATGCACGTACAAAAAAGAAGCAGACACATGAAAGTTAGAAACGGCTTACCCAGCTGCTACATAACAGCAGACATGCTCCTGGAGTATTGCTTGCAGGAAAAACTTGTGAATAGTAGTAAGGGCACGAATTGCTGGATCATCAATATGTGTGACAAGGCGTGGTTCCGAATAGAACAAGGGATCTGGTGATCTGCCAAATGAATCAACAGTGTGTTAGAAATACAGAACCTGGAAGTCAAAACATAAGGAAAAGCAACATCAACTATTCAGCCAGAAACTACATTAATGTATTTATCAAGGACGGGGCAGACGGAAGCACCCTTGAAATGGAAGAGACTTTGGCAGGTTTTGTATTCTCGTGATTTGTCTCAGTTAACTTCAAAATAGAAGAGGGATAGGGTGAAGTTAATTGGACAAAGCTGGAATCCGGTTCCCATAAGTTTAACATGGATGGTATTGACAGGGGGAAACCGATCCAGCAGGAATAGGGGGGTAATTCATGATGGAAGATTGTTATTAGCCTTTTCTAAGTCTAGAATCTAATGAAGCAAGTTACCAGCTATTAGAAGAGCAATCTTTCTTTGGTCAAAGGAAATGGACCTTATTATTGAAGTTGACTCTGTCAATACTATCAATTAGGCAAGCCGTAAAAAGAAACCCCGAAAATGATTAACATTGTGAGAGATCAGGCATTTGTCGCCACGAGAGAAAGGACAATAAATAATGTTGCAGACTTCTTGGCAAAAGTTGAAATACATAAGAATATGCTGGAGGTGGAGTTTTTTGTGTGATACTATAGTGGGAGGGTAAGAGTGGGTTGGTGTCTTCATATTGGTGTTTGGGTTAGGGCATTCTTTCTTTTGCTTATGGTTTGTTATGGTCTATATCCTCTTATAAAAGTCAATAGATTATAGTTGTACATGTGTCTTCTTTAATGAATCTTATCCATCGTCTCTGCTAAAAATATTACGCATTCCCATTTAAGGGACAATTTCCCCTTCCTCTTTAGAAATTGCGTATATTTTGCTTTGGTCCACCCACAATATAGAACGACCCAATAGATGGTGATTATAATGAAAATTATTCAAATGCGCCCAAGGAAAGAAAAACAGATTGCAGAGTGAAATAACTAGAATAAATCAAGGAGTTGAGCTACTTAATATATGAGCGCAAAAGAAGGCAGGTAAGAGCATAGACTTTTTAGAGCATGTTAGGAACAATTTGCAGTAACTTTGAACACTGAAATTAGAAGAATTATCCAATTCAACAACAGACTTGGCTGTAAATAACCTTACACAGAACTGAAAAACAGAAAAGAGCAACCCACGCAACACTATCTCTACTTACGTGGTGACTGGCTAAAGAATAGGTCAAAAACAAACAACTCTTCCCTTAACAATAGGGATTATTGGCTAAGTAGTTTAAGTCAAACCAAACTCTAACAACTAAAAACTTTAACAACTTAACATCATCCCTTAAACTGAATGCCTACAAGCAATCAGTTTACATCTGAAAGTAAACACACACCCAACAAATTTCACAATTTCAAAAATGCATCAAGCTTTAGAGGCTTAGTCATCACATCTGCTACTTGCTCCTAAGTATTGCACTAAATCAGTTTCACAGTCCCATCCTTTGTGAGTTCATGAAGAAAATGAAAACGAACATCTATGTGTTTGTTGCATCCATGCATCACTGGATTCTTGGCGAGCTTGATTGTTGAACTATTATCACAATGAACAATTGTAGACTCACTTTGAGAGTGACCAAGCTTCTCCAAAACCCTTCTTAACCACACTGCTTGACAAGCATAGGAAGCTGCAGCAATGAACTCTGCCTCAGTTGTGGATAATGAGACTACTGGCTGCTTCTTAGATGACCAAGACACTGCCCCTGAACTTAATAAGAACACATAACCTGAAGTGCACTTTCTATCATCCAAATCCCCAGCATAATCACTATCTGTGTAAGCAATTAATTCCTCATTTCCTCCCTTCTTATAGAACACTCCAAATCAATTGTACCTTTTAAATACCTTAGGATCTGCTTGCAAGTGAAGCTTGGTAGGATTCCCCATGTATCTGCTGATAAGACTTACAACAAACATGACATCCGGTCGAGTAGCAGTTAAATACATAAGGCTTCCTACAACTTGCTTATAATAGGTATTGTCTACCTTTACTCCATCTTCATCTTTCTGAAGCTTTTCTCCAGGGACAATAGGTATTTACTTTTGTCCATTCCAAACCTTTCCAACACTTCTAGCATGTATTTTTTCTGACTGATGAAGATACCATCAGACCTTTGCATTACTTCAATACCAAGAAAATATCTCATCTTCCCAAGATCAGTCATGTCAAACTCAAGCATCATAGATCTTTTCAACTCAGCAAACATTGACTCATCATTGCCAGTGAATATAAGATCATCAACATAAAGACTTACAATCAGAGTTTTACCTCCTGTTTTTGTCTTGATAAACAAGGTAGGCTCATGATGGCACCTTTCAAACCCTTCATTCACAAAATAGGACTATACGACTATACCAAGCTCGTGGAGCTTGCTTAAGTCCATATAGGGCCTTTTTCAGCTTGTAAACTTTCTGCTCATTACCTTCATGTTCATAACCACAAGGCTGCTCAACAAAGACTTCTTCACTCAGTTCACCATGCAGGAAAGCAGATTTCACATCTAACTGATAGATGGTCCACCCTTTTTTGAGCTGCAAGTGCCATCACCAAACGAATTGTATCTAATCGTGCCACAGGTGCAAACACTTCAGTATAATCTACCCCATGTTGTTGAACATACCCCTTTGCTACCAGCCGTGCCTTGTATTTATCTACTTCTCCATTCTCATTGAGTTTTGTTTTCTACACCCATTTTACTCCAAACTTCTTTCCTCCAGCAGGTAACTCTGTCAACACCCATGTATCATTCTTCTTTATTGCCTCTATTTCCAAATCCATAGCTTTTCTCCATTTTTCACTTTTCACAGCATCTTCAAAAGAGATTGGATCAGCAGCTGCAAACATGACTAAATTAGCTACATCTTCTTCTTCTTCAGAGAGACCTTCTCCACTTTCATTCTCTCACCCAGACAGGTGATCTTCTGGTTCTTCCTTCATTGGAACTAGGTGAACTCTCTTCAGTAGCTCTTCTTCGTCTGTATTCTCATTGAGGTCAGCTTCATTTTCTCCTTCATTGTTATAAAAAATGGCTGCTTCTTCATTACTGTCACCCCATTCCAGATCAGCTACAATTGATTCTTCATGTCTCTTGTCCCAATCCCAATTCTTATCTTCTTCAAACACAACATCTCTGCTCACAATGATCTTCTGAGAGACTGGATCATATAATTTATATGCTTTTGACTCCTCATTGACTCCAAGTAAGACACAACTCACACTTTTGTCATCAAGCTTTGTTCTTTTGCTGTCAGGTACATGAACATGAGAAACACATCCAAAAACCTTAAAGTATTCAACTAATGGTTTAACTCCGCTCCAAGCTTCTTCTGGAGTCCTCTTTCTCACTGCAAGTGTTGGACTTCGACTCAAGACATGTACAGTCCAATTGACTGCTTCAGGCTAGAAAGTTTTTGGGATCTTCTTCTCTGAAAGCATGCTACGAACCATATTCATAATGGTTCTATTCTTTCTTTCTGCAACCCCGTTCTGTGGAGTGTACGCAGCTGCAGTTGTCTTATACCATTCTCATTACAAAATTGAACTCTTGTAATGAAAATTCACCGCCACGATCAGTATGTAGACCTCTTATGCATGAACCTGTTTCTTTCTCAACACGATTCTTATAGCTTTTGAAAGTAACAAAGGCTTCTGACTTCTCTACCAAGAAATAAACCCAAGTTTTGCGACTATAATCAATGAAGGTGATCAAGTATCTTTTCTTGCTGTTTGAGACAGTCCATAGATATCATGAACTAGTTGAAGGATTTGAGAAGCCCTCCATGTGCTCTCCTTTGGGAATGGATCTCTCTGTTGCTTCCCCCCAAGCAATCTTTACATAGCTTTGAAGGTGCCTTGAGTTGTGGCAGGCCACTCACCATCTTCTTCTGATCAAGAGTTTTCAAACCTTTGAAGCTCAAGTGTCCATATCTACAGTGCCACAGTTGAGTTGGATCTTCTGTGGTTATGTTGAAACAAGTAGATGCACTCGGCAGAGATGTAGCAAGCAAAATAAACATTTTGTTTGAGGACATTGCAGTCTCCATGTTAAGCCCCTCTCAGAATGATAAATTTTGCACTTTCAATGTTGAAATAGAATTGCAAGTCCCTTCTCTTGTAGCTGCCCAATGCTCAGTAAGTTGTTCTTCAGCTCAGGTACATAAAACACCCCAGTGATGATCTGAGAAATTCATTTTACTTGGAACCTTACGTTGCCTTTTCCCTTCACATCCATACTTGAGTTGTTTCCCAACTTCACAAATTCTCTGAAGCTTTCATCAAGGTCAGAGAAAAACTCCTTCTTTCCACACATGATTGCTACAACTTGAGTCAAGACACCACACATCTTCTCTTTTAGCTTTATTGTCATCCACATATGCCATCAGCAGC